>VSMF01194330.1:0-11692 GCA_008750915.1 Microcebus jonahi | reverse complement strand
ATCCATCCATCCATCCATCCATCCATCTAACCATCCATCCATCCATCTAACCATCCATCTATCCATCCATCTATCCATCCATCTATCCATCCATCCATCTATCTACATATCAGTCTACCTATTCATCCATCTAACCATCCATCCATCTATCTACATATCAGTCTACCTATTCATCCATCTAACCATCCATCCATCTATCCATCCATCCATCCATCCATCCATCCATCCATCCATCTATCCATCCATCCATCCATCCATCCAACCATCCATCCATCCATCTATCCATCCATCCATCCATCCATACATACATACATACATACATACATCGATCTAACCATCCATCCATCCATCCATCCATCCATCCATCCATCGATCTAACCAGCCATCCATCCATCCATCTAACCATCCATCCATCCATCCATCTATCCATCTATCTATCTTCATCATCATCTATCTATGTACTTCTCTATCATAGACATATAGACGATGGGTAGATAGACAGATGGGTGATAGATGCATACATAGATAGATAAGTATAGACAGATGGTGGATAGATCATGATAGCATCCCCCAGGCCCATGCACCTGTATCCTTGAAGATATTTCCATGTTTGAAGCTGATGCCGTGCTTGAGATGGAGCCCGCACCATTAAAATATTTTTGTTGCTCCATTGTCCCTATTACCAGGGGTTGCAGCCTTGGAGGGGCTTCCTGTGGGGTGAGGACAGCTGCTGTAGAAATTGCCCAATATTTGAGAGGGGAGGTCAAGCATGCGAAGCACTTTGTTCTTCTTGCAAAGTGAATTCTGCTGAGGGTTCAAACGACTCCCAACAAACAAGTCATCGATTTTTTTTTTTTTAAAAAGCAAGATAGTGCATTTCACCCAAAGAACATTCTCTTAAAATTAGATAAATACCCCTGTTTTTTGTGTGAATGTGTTACCCTTGTTAAAGCATTCAGACATCACCCAGATAAAATGCTGATGCCCCAGGGAGGCAGGTGGGAAACCAATGGAGAGAGGATGGATGCAGAACGGGGTCGGGGGTGGAAATGCAGATCCCTGGGCCCAGTCTCCTTTCTTGAGTGGGGGTGATGGGGTGCTTCAGTGGTTCTCCTGTGGTTTTTCCGAGCCTCAAATTTTGGGGAGCCCCTGGTCTAGGGCTGCCTCTCACCCCACTGTTCTGCCTTTCTGAATCTCCCAAGGAGAATCCAAAGCCCCCACCCAGATGCCAGAAGCAGCCCTGCTGATGTCTAAAGCTCGGGGCAGGACACAACAGCAGAGACCCCCCTGGCCCTCTAGGGAGAATTGAGACTGAACTCGCCCTCCCTGGGGGTCTTGCAGGACGCCGTTGGGAAGCATCACTGTCCCGTGGCTGTTTAAGCCTCATCCGAAGATGGTTTCCTTTTGCAAAAGAGCAAAAGCCTCTTCCTACACGAGATGCCTTGGGGAGTTGGCAAGTGACCGTGCCAGGGTATGCCAAGCAAAGAGTGGAATTGCCACTTTTTGGTGTTTCCTGGAGTCCCTCCCTGGGCTCCTCTGAGGCTGGACCAAGTGGCATCGACTTGGAATAATTGTGGGCTCCATGGTCGGAGCTCCCCACGCTGGGTTCAAGGTCTCCGCATGCCATTCTGTCTTGAAAAGAGACTGCATGGGGCTCTTCTCTTGCAGCAAGTGCCCTGTGCCCAGTAACCGAGGGTCTTGTTCTCCTGGGGTGGAAGCCCCTGCAGTCCTGGCTGGGCAGGGGTTTGGGTCTCCTAGCAGGTGCAAGGAATAACGATCACTGTCCCCAAGGATTAAGGATGTTCTCCTTGTTCCCATCATGAACTCCTCAAAGTGGGGTGTGTAGACCAGCAGCACCAGCACCCCTCAGGGACTGGTGGGCAATGCAGACTCAGGCCCCAGCAGGACCTACATATGGGCTGGTTCTTTCAGGGTTTGCAAGGGGTTGAGGCAGAAGACCCCAGACCGACAGAACAGCTCTTGTGCAGACCAAGTTCTCCACCAGCTTCTTGTCTTCAAGCATGTCTTCCAAAGAGCCCCTTCCTTGGTGACTTCTAGAATCGCTGCTCACCATCTGGGCAGCTTTCGGGCCATGCCGATCCCTCCTTGCTAAAAGACCTCTGGGTTTCGAAAGCGCCTTCTTCACGCTGTCTCGCCTACCCCTTCCCATGACACTGCGTGTTCCACAGAATGAAGGTCACCCCAACCTTGCCAATGCAGAAAGGGAGGTGTAGATTAAGGAAGGGTGTTGTGGCGGGCACGGGCCAGGCAGGGACAGAGCTGGCAAGGAATTGTCTCTCTAAATTCCCAAACCTGGGCTCTTTCCTGCCAGCATGCTGGGACTACAGGCGTGAGCTACTGTGGCTGGTCTTGTCTTATTTTTTTCGAGACAGGGTCTTGCTCTGTCGCCCAGGCTAGAGAGCAGTGGTGTCATCATAGCTCACTGCAACCTCAAACTCCTGGGCTCAAGTGATCCTCCTGCCTCAGCTTCCCGAGTAGCTGGGACTACAGGTGCCATGATACCTGGCTAAATTTTTCTATTTTTGATAGAGATGGCATCTTGCTCTTGTTCCGGCTGGTCTCGAACTCCTGAGCTCAAGGGATCCTTCTGCCTCAGCCTTCCAGGTAGCTGGGACTGCAGGCATATACCGCCACACCTGGCTAATTTTTTTTTTTTTTATAGATGGGTCTTAACTATGTTGTCCTGCCTGGTCCCAAACTCCTCAGCTTCCCAGAGCTCTGGGATTCCAGGCAGGAGCCCCTGTCCCCAGCCTGGGCTTTCTGTACATATATTTTTTTAAAAAACTGTTGAACTGGAGTCCAAGAGGAATGTTAGGATTTTCTTGAAGGCAGTCAAGATCTGCTCCACTTGGGGTCCCTGCGCTATGTAAAATCCCAGAGCCGCCTCCTCAGTGGGGTTCCTCCAGGGAATAGATTTAAGCCTCGCAAAGTGGCATCCACCGCAGCAGCCCCTGACCCCAGAAGGGTTGGTTTAAATCGACCCATGCTTTAGAGGAAACGGGTAAAAATCTTCTGCAAAGAAAAGGGGAACAGTTGCCTTCCAGGGCAGATGTTTCTCTGGGGGACACAGATAAGAGGATATGGTTTGCATAGGCGAAAAGAAACCTGTCTGGATTGAATCTCGAGGTTGCGCTTCCCGGAATGGGCACCGTAGACTCGCATGCAAAGCAGCGGTGTCTAAATCCCGCTGTGACCGCTGGAATCGGTGTCAGCGTATTTAGGCAGTGTCTGCGTCTTTTCTTTTTTTTCTTTTTTCCTTTTCCTCTTTCTTTTCAGAGCCTGCCCAGGGCCGACTTTCTCCTTTTAGAAAGAAGGAAATAATTCATGGCGGGGAAGTGGAGGTTTGGGCGTGGGTTTCTTTCTCCTGCCTGTTTCTCGAGATAGGGGGGCCAGGCGTGAGGTGACTGTCCCCCGTCAGCGCCCACTTTCTTGTCGGTTGTGGGCTGATGATTCTAGCTATGGTGCCATTCTTCGCTTTGCAAAACCGCCGTCCGTTTGTCCTGTTGGCCTGTGGCTCCGATAGACGCGTGGAGTTTAAGAAGAGAAGGAAAGAACATCCGCAGTGGGAACCGTGTTTAAGTCTTGCAGGGGTGGAATTCAAACCCGGGAGGAGTTTGGTCGCTGGAGGTTACAAAATTCCTCTAAGTGCTACTTAACGTGGTTTTTCTCTTAAGACCCCCGAGGACAGCTGTTTTTGGGGGGCTTAACCCTCCCACTCTCCCGCACGGGGAGGCGTTTAAGCCCACTTTTCCCCAGGATGCCAGCAAAGGGGGAACCCCTAAAACGCTCCCAGAACTAAATAAAGTTGCTTTCTTCTCTGGAGTTTAGAGACCTCATAACACCAGGCTCTGACTACAAGCCGCTGAGCTTGCAACGAAAAAGCAAAACAAATCGGAAGCAGGTCTTCCGTGCGGATGCCCCGTTCATGTTTTCTGTGGACGAGAGAAGCCCAGAGCAAGTAATTATCTCACAGACAGCACCTCGACTCTCAGATGGAGGTGCCAAAGTTAGCACTGTGGTCCCTCCGCCCCAATACCCTCTTTAAGGCACAAGTCCACCTGCTGCATTCGCTGTGGCTGCTCTGCTGAGGACAGGGCCCCCCCTCACCCCCCACCCCAGCAATTTCCTGCCCTGCCTGCAGGACTGGAGCCCGCTCAGCCCCCCCGGTCTCGTGACGCTGGCTGGCTGCAGTCCGCCCGGCTTACGCAACGAGGCCTGGGTGCGGCCGCCACCGCCCTGCATGCGTGTGAGTCACGCTTGCTGCAATCTCTCCCTGCCGTGCGCCAGCCCTGAACCCAAGGAGAACGTGCAAGCACCAGGCTCCACCGCCTCTGCCCCGAGTCATCATGCAACCGCGTTTCAGGGAGGCCGGGATGGGGAGACAGAGAGCCCCAACGCGGAGGCTGTCGGCTATCCAGGGCAATGCCCGGGAGTGGCCCGGCGGGCCCACGGGTTGGAGGAGATTCCAAGGTGGTTGCTCACGGCATGCCTGGCACTGCTGGGATGCGCAGAGGCGCACCGTGGAGAAAGTTATCTGCAAACTGTGCAGGGAGGCTGGAATCTGGATTCCCTAGGCTGCAAGACAGGTGTTCCTCGAGTGGAACTGGTGTCCTTGGGAGAGAGACAGAGAGAGAGAGAGAGAGAGAGAGAGAGATGTCTCGGGAATGCAGGAGGCTGACACTGGCTGCCTCCTGTTCGTTCTGTCCTGAGCAGGCTGGACCGTGGTGGCGGGAGGCGGCAATGTGGGACCTAGGTGTTCTCTTTGAAGACGTGCCCACAGGGGACATCTGGCAGCAGAGAGGGTGGAACGAAAGGGACGTGGGGCCTGCCAGAGTTAGGCAGAAATGAGAAAGGGCTCTGTAGGATTCCACCTCAAATTGCAGCAATAGCCAGGGTCTTGCTGCGACCTGGGCTCAGCCCTTCTTCCTTCTCGTGTTGGTCACTTTGTCCCAGCTCCTCCCTGGGGATGCACATTCTCCTCTGCAGAGGCCCCGGCTTGACCTCGGAAAGGAGCCCTCTAAGGTCGCGTAGGTGACACCCCGGCTGGGGGCCACGCCACGGGCTGTGCAAACCCGAGCTGAGTCCTACAAATCGTCCAGAGCAGACGACAGCCGGGCGGGCGGACAGACATCCATCCCCCCGAGGGAAGGAGAAGCAGGTCCCAAGGCCCATCGGGGCTCTGGCTTAGGATGCCCGAGGGTCTGAGTGCGAATTCTGACGCCGCCCTGGCTTGTCCCTACACCTCCCGGAACCTCGGGCTCCTCCTCTGGGAAGTATGTGCTCGGGGAGTGGCGACGTCCCTCCGTCCCGAGGTGGGCGGAAGGATGGGATGCTGGGGTTCCTGGCGTTGCAAGGATGCTGATGCTGTCTGCGCTCTGCCGCTCAAACGATGAGGTTAGCTGCTTTCGAACCTGTCGGGGATCTCGGCTTATGGACGCAGCCTCGTGTTGTTTGTTGTTTGTTTTGTTTTGAGACCGGATCTTCGCTGCGTCACCCGGGCTGGAGTGCAGTGGCGTCATCACAGCTCTCTGCAACCTCAGACTCCTGGCCTCAGGTGATCCTCCTGCCTCAGCCTCCCGGGTAGCTGAGACTAGAGGTGCAGCCACCATGCCCAGATAATTTTTCTATTTTAAGTAGAGACGGGGGTCTCGCTCTTGCTCAGGCTGGTCTCGAACTCCTGACCTCGAGCGATCCTCCTGCCTCGGCCCCCCAGAGTGCTGGGATCACAGGCGTGAGCCACCACGCCCGGCCCCCGACACCTTGTTCTTTGACCTTGTATTTGTCAGGGCAGGCTAGCTGCTGTAACAAACAGCCCCCAAATCAGGAAAAGCTTATTTCTTGTGTACGTTGCGGCCAGCTGGGGTGGCCAAGGTGTGCGGAGCTTCATGCAGCCTCTAAGGGATCCAGGACCTTCCCACTGCTCTGCTCCCAGGGTCAGCACGTGTGTGTTCATGTATGGGGGCAGTGCTAAGGCCACTGACACACGCATGACCCTAAGCTGTGGCTGGCACAGTCCAGGGGAGCAGTGGGTGCACAGGCGAATGTGTCGTGCGCTGTGGACAGCCTCACTCTCCCCCCGTGGTCTGCAAGCCGGGCCGTGGGGAAGGTACCTACCTAAGCTACATGCCACCTCAAAGTCACAAGTGCAGACACAGAGAACAAAACAGTGTCTGCAAGGGGCCAGCCGGGGACAGGGCGACGAAAGTCAGAAGATACAGAGTAGCAGGCGTGTGAGATGAACACGTCTAGAGACCTAATAAAAGATGCGATCGCTGCACTTAACGATATTGCTTCGTGCTCGGGATTTTTGCTGATTGCATAGACTATAGTTGCTCCTGCTGCACACATAAAAACAATAGAGGACAGATATGTCAATTTGTGTCACTATGGCTCACGCCTGTCATCCCAGCACTCTGAGAGGCCGGGGCGGGCGGATCGCTCGAGGTCAGGAGTTTGAAACCAGCCTGGGGAAGAGCGTGAGACCCCGTCTCGACTGTAAATAGAAAGAAATTAATTGGCCAAGTAATATATATATATAAAAAATTAGCCGGGCGTGGTGGCGCATGCCTGTAGTCCCAGCTACTCGGGAGGCTGAGGCAGGAGGATTGCTTGAGCCCAGGAGTCTGAGGTTGCTGTGAGCTAGGCTGACGCCACGGCACTCACTCTAGCCTAGGCAACAAAGCGAAACTCTGTCTCAAAAAAAAAAAATTGTGTCACTATAGTAACCATTTTACTATCTGTATGTATCTATATACATTTTGTGAGTATGCATATCATAATATCATATTGTAAGTAATATACACAATAACATTAATATATAGTAATAATTAATATACAGTAACATATCTTAAGTAATATACACAATAACATTTATTTTTTTAACTCATTGACAGCCACTCTAGAAAAAAAATATCTTTCCTTAGGGCTATGGTGTCTTCTTTATGAAACTAGAATAAAAACTTCATAAACAAAAAGATGCTTTGTAATTTAATGAAAAATTTGTTATTTTTGTTTTCTGTATGCGAGTTACATGCAACTTGAAAAATAGCTCTCACGGCTCCCAGGGTGAAGAGACGTGTGAGTTACATATGCTTCACTCGGCCCCGGGCTCAAAACGGGCGCGAGTTAAATACAACTCACATGGCAGTTCGTGTGTTGGAAAGGACCCATGGAGAATTTTTTTTACAAGGAAAATCCATAGGCAAAGTTCATTATGGGGGCAGCGTATTTTACTTGGTCATCTTGCAAAGACATGTTATGAACCACGGAACTAATCCTGTTCTTCCTTGAGGAACAGCAGCAAGAAATACCAAGCAAAGTTTAATCTTAGGCTAATACTAGATTGCAAGCACGCCACATCCTATTACTTGCCAAGTACTTTAGATACTTTATTAGTAAGGGGAGATTAATACAGTAAGTTATATTGAATTAAAAGAAAATTCATTGTGAAAATTAATCTATGGGGCTTGGAGACCAAAATGAGGTAGGCAGGAATGGGGTAGAAGTTTCTGGGGTGAGGATAATGTTCTATGCTGGATAGGCATTTGGGTTATGCAAGTGTAAGCACTTGTCGAAACTCGGTGTGTGTATATGCTTATCTGTGTGTTTCATTGTGTATAAACTTAACTTCAAAAAAACCAAAAAGGCTGGGCGTGGTGTCTCATTCCTATAAACTTAGCACTCTGGGAGGCCAAGGCGGGAGGATCGCTTGAACTCAGGAGTTTGAGACCAGCCCAAGCAGGAGTGAGACCCTGTCTCTACTTAAAATAGAAAAATTAGCCGGGCATGGTGGTGTGCACCTGTCATCCCAGCTACTCGGGAGGAGGCTGAGGCAGGAGGATCGCTTGAGCCCAGGAGTCTGAGGTTGCTGTGAGCGAGGCTGACGCCACGGAACTCCAGCCTGAGCAACAGAGTGAGACCCTGTCTCAAAAAATAAAGTAAACTGGCATAAAATAAATAGGAGAGAAGGCACACAAATTCGTTTCACATGCATACACAGGAGCCTTCAGACCCAAGCTCTCAAGGGGTTTGAAGAAGTGTATATACCATGTTGAAGTTGCAGCAAAAAATGCAGGCTCCGAGCATGGCCAAAAAAGCAGGTGAAGTAGGTAAGCCAGGTTTTAGTGACAAGACAGGTTGAGGGGGTGAGAGACCAGGAGACCAGCAAAGGAGGTCTTGTGCACATAAAACTCCCCAGGCAGCAGCCCCCAGAGAGAATAAGTGCTAAACGTCTCTTTCCAGTCCTTTAAGAGTGCCAGATTCTCAGTTCATGTTTCCTAGTTCCAGACAAGGGGAGGGCTGTCTGCATTAATGTCGATTTTTTTTTTAATAAACGTTACATTTCACCCACGCAAGATGCCTTCGCAGGGCCACTTGTGTCCGCTGGCGCTCTGGTACCATCTCTAAATATGTCAGAGGAACACATCTTGGGGTCAAACAATTCCGATTTCCTTTGCCATCCACACACGCGTGCAGAGCGCACGGTTTCGTCTGTCTCCTGCAACAGGCTCGCGTCTGGCTTAGTAGCTAGAGGCTACAGAGACGCTGGAAGAATCCTAGAAGATTCTTCTAGATTCTAGAAGAGATTCTAGAAGAATCCAGAAGAGATTCTAGAAGAACCTAGGAGGTTCTAGAAGAGATTCTAGAAGAACCTAGGAGGTGCTAGAAGAGATTCTAGAAGAACCTAGGAGGTTCTAGAAGAGATTCTAGAAGAACCTAGAAGAGCCTAGGAGATTCTAGAAGAGATTCTAGAAGAGCCCTTCCTTCTCCTCTTTAAGGGAGAGTTGAGCTTTCCACCTCGGTGTGACTAACGCCCTGTTTGCTCCCAACAGGCCAAGGAGACTTTGACCTGGCAGATGCCCTGGATGACCCTGGTAAGTGCGGAAACCTTGCCGCTGCTAGTTGCTTCGGGATTGGGTTGGCCGTATCCAGAATTCCCTGGCATCTGGGGCGTCTCTGCTCTTCCCCGGCGGCAGCTGTCTGCACAGCCGCTAGAAGGTCTCCATGCCAAAGTGCCCCACCGCCGTGCGGAGCCGGGTCTCGTTTCTTGGTGGCTCTGTGTCACCCAAGCTCGTGGTCCAGGGACACCTTGGAGGTTTTTGCTTCTTATGAACTTTAGTCTTTATCTGTTCCCGTGTCATGCCTGGACCGCAGTGACTGAACAGGTTGCAAAGTCCCCTCACAGAGCACGCATGACCTGGGACACTCTTGCTCTCATGGGGACACCTCTGCTGGGGGGGGGGGGGCTGCTGCTTTCTCCTCCAATGTCATGCACAACCCGAAATCCTCCCACGTCTCAGTTGTCACCACTCCACGTGCGGATAGGACCTTTCGGGCTAACCAGGAAGCTGAGCACCTGGCTCTTTGGCGGCTGTACAGCCAGGTGTGGCCCCCAGGTGTCCGGAATGCTCTCTGCTGAGCTGTCCCTGCTGGGGCTGTCCACGTGGCCCCAGGGCACACTTGCTCGGAGTGGCTTTTAACGCTACTTTTTTTTTTTTTCTTCTGGATACAAAATAGAATTTGTGCTCTTATCGATTCACTTTTATTACACTGCCATTCCCTTTTCATTTTTCGTTAGGGCGTAAATGGCCTTTCTTCGAGCTGCCCGTGAAATGTTGATGCGTATTGAATTTATTGTCTGTTTTTGTTCACAGAACCCACCAAGAAGCCAAACTCAGGTGAGTGACTCCTTGCTTGGCTGGGCACGGAGGAGGTAATGCCTTCAGACTGAGGTTTTTGGAAGGACGAGTGAGGATGTTTTACAGGGTCCTAGGGACAGTTAGTAGAAGTTTAAAGCAAATGGTGATCGTTAAGGAAATGCAAATTGCTAGCACAATGAGATGCCACTTCACACCCTCCGGGATGGCTCTAATCAAAATAGGGAAAATGCTAAGTGTTGGAAAGGACAGGAACAAATTGGAATGCTTGTACATTGCTGGTGGATTTTGGCCCCCGTGGAAAATGGTTCAGCAGCTCCTCGAAAAGTTAAAGATGGAATCTTTACCTTGCTTTCCACAGAGGTTGTGCTAGCTTGCAGTCCCACCAGCAACTCCTCAGTGCACACCTGAGGTCTATGGTGACCTTCACGTGAATAATTGCTCTCCTCCGTTACATCTGCCGTGGGTGGCCAGACAGCCACGAGGTTCTCTCCAAAAGTCAAGGTCATGGATGAATTTCATCTTCCTTCTTGTGTGCCCCTTATGGAAATGGACGATTCCAGGGCTGGGAGCAGGGTGGGTCCAAGATATACCTGGAATATCTCGGCATGCTGGAAAATGATGGCATGCCCCAGAAACGCCTGTAATCCCAGCACTCCGGGAGGCCGAGGCGGGAGGATCGCTTGAGGTCAGGGGTTCGAGACCAGCCTGAGCAAGAGCGAGACCCCCCTGTCTCTGCTAAAAATAGAAAGGAAAAAAAAAATTGAACGGGCAACTAGAAATATAAAAAAATCAGCCGGGCGTGGTGGCGCATGCCTATAGTCCCAGCTACTCGGGAGGAGGCTGAGGCAGGAGGATTGCTTGAGCCAGGAGTTTGAGGTTGCTGTGAGCGAGGCTGACGCCACGGCACTCACTCTAGCCTGGGCAACAAAGCGAGACTCTGTCTCAAAAAAATAAAAAATAAAAATAAAAAATAAAACCAGTTCTACGCCATTTGCAAGGGAAGCGTTGGAAGTGAAATGCCCCCAGAGAACGTGCAGATAATCGGTCGGGAAGAGTTTCTACTTAGCGATCAGACAGCCCGTCGTGGAAGGATGAGGCAACCTCCTCCTCCCTCCTGCTCCTCAAATTAAGTTGAAAGTGGAAATTGAAAACCCCAAGTGTGAGGTTTTCAAAAGCCTTTCCCCAGAAATATCGGGGCTGGCAGGTGGAAATATTGTCAAGCATAAAGATATGGATAACTCAAGTAAAAAGCCGATTTAATAGAAATTTACAATCCCTGAACCAACAAAGAGAGAATGTGGATCACGTTTATGCGCCCACGGTATGATAACAAGACTGACCGCACAGATGGTCCACAGATGCCATTTATTTATATAGACACGTTGGTTCTATGCATAAAATAAAGAAAAACATACGCATCAAAAACACATACGGCTGCACGGGATGTGGGAAATCATAATTCTTGTTTCATGCCTATCATCTTTGCCCAAGCATAGCCTTGCTGTATTGTAATTCATTTAATGATGAATTAAAGCACAAAAACTAGCACTTTGCAGTGACATGTGTCTGTCTGCCTCTGAGGGTTCCTCATCCCTCTGTGTCTCCATCAAAGGTGTGCACTGTCCTGAATTCTGTAGGGATTATTTCCTTCCCTCCCTCCTTCCCTCTTTCTCTCTCTCCTTCCCTCCTTCCTTCCCTCCCTCCCTCCTTCCCACTTTCCTTCCCTCCCTCCTTCTCTCCTTCCTTCCTTCCCTCCCTCCTTCTCTCCTTTCTTCCTTCCCTCCCTCCCTCCCTCCTTCCCACGTTCCTTCCCTCCTTATCTCCCTCCCTCCTTCCCTCCCTCCCTCCTTCCTTCCTTCCCTCCCTCTTTCCCTCCTTCCCTCCCTCTTCCTTCCCTTCTTCCTTCCCTCCCTCTTTCCTTTCTTCCCTTTCTCCTTGCTTCCTTCCTTCCCTCCCTCTTTCCTTTCTTCCCTTTCTCCTTCCTTCCTTCCTTCCCTCCCTCTTTCCCTCCC
>VSMF01194328.1:0-25011 GCA_008750915.1 Microcebus jonahi | reverse complement strand
AAAGGCAATAAAAAATTCAATTAATCAGAACACTCCTATTTTCCAAACCTTGAGGATAAAGTTTATTTGAGAGATTCTTACTTACCTTAATTTTCAATTTAAATAAAAAGCCCAGTAATAATTCTGATTTTTTAAAACATAAACTTATGCTCTAATATTCACATAGTGAAATTTCTCAGATTTCTTTGGGTACACTATTGATTTCTTTCTTAAACAAGTTGGGGGGGGAAGGATAGCACATGTCTGTTAGTTTTATAAAAAGAATCCATCTTTTATAAATTCCAGAAATTTAGATATTTTTTCTGGCCTGAAATTAATTTTCTGCTCAAAACCATGTGTCCCAGTTAGGAAATAGAAAAGCTTCAATTCTGAGTGCAGCCAGGTCTGGATACGACTCCCTTGAGCAAAGGAGCCACAATCCAATAGACCATGTGGCTGCACTGGTCAGCCTTTGGAGAAGAAAGCCAACAGGCGGAAGGGAGGTGAACAGACAATCTTACAATCATTTTGGTTTTGATTCAAAAGGATTATCATGGCCTAATAATTGGCAGTGAAAAGCATAATCTACTAATCTTAAAGTCTCTTAAATTTGAAATACCTGGGGCAAAAGATTAAAGGAAGTCTTTTCCACATCATTTTTCTGCTGTTCCTCAAATCTTTTTACTAAATTTGATACAAATTCCTCTATTTCTTGATGATATTGCCTGTATAAGAGGACAAAATGGTCAGAACCCAGACAGAGTAAAACATTTAATAGACTGAAGTCGTATACATCATTATAAGATGTCATGTGTAAATTCTGTTACTTCTTTTTTCAGAGGTTTATCAAATCACTGACTCTTTGTAACACTTAGGAAATTATTCCTAAAGGAAAGATACAAATTGTTGCCAAGTTAACAAAATGATTATGATAATGTAACACAGCGTCTGGCATAACAGTTGCCAAACAGTTGTGTAAAGAATGGATTTTATTTGTAAATTTTATGTGCTTAATTTTTGAATAGATACTAATGTAAATGGTCCAAAATCCAAAAGAAGTAAAAGGGTTACATAATGAAAAGCTCCCTTCCTACCCCATCTCTTAGCCACCTACTTCTGCAACACAAAGACAGCCAATGTATTCGGTTCTTCCACATCCTCCTCCCAGAGACTATTTATACACATATAAGGAAACACCAGTATAAATATGAAACTGAAAAAAATAAAAGCAAAATGCAATGCAGGAAAAAATACCGAAGTCTACCCTATCGCTCCAGGTCAAGAACTAAGCTCATCAAATACTCAGTAGTGCTCAGTTCAGGTGTCAAAGGAGCCCAGGTCTTATTAGGCTGAGTGGGCAGCGACAATGTCTCAGACACAGCTTCTTTTTCACAGACTTGATGATCTTTGATGGTTCTTCTAGCTATGACATCCTAAGGTTTCTGCAGGTGAAAATGCCAGGTGAATGGTGCAGAAATCAGACTGTCATGAGCTAGAGTAGATATCAAATCTATGGGGAGGAGGGACAAGACACAATAGTGCTAGAGCCCAGTTGTGCCCAGCTCTTTTCTGCTGCTGCATTCACCACCCAGCTGCTGCCCTACCCCCCAGAGCCTTGGGTTCCACTTCTGCTGAAATAAAGTAGGTTATGGGCCTGGCACCATTCCCTCTACCTTTTTGACCTTGGGCAGCACGTAAGATAACAATATGATTAAGTATCTTGGGTGAAGGCAAGCAATTGTCTCAAATGTCTGTGACTGTGTTCTGAGGTGCAGATGTTTGAGGCAAGGCCTCAAACCATTTCAGAACACTTTAGCAAGCCCTACTATAGGAATGCACAGAATCGCCCTAAACCCAAGCATGCTGGATGGCTTGCAAAAGTCTGGTTTTGCTATTAAAAAAAATAATAATGTGGGTAGGCTTCAAAGATAGCCAACATGGAATCCACTGCCTGATGTGGGGAGAGATGTGGTTAACATTATTATTATTGTTATGGTGGTGGTGGTTATTTTTACTGGAAGCTATTTATTGGGCTCTTATAGGTGCTCCTTTAGCTACCTAAAGGGTAGTTACTAATAGGACCCTATTATCCAGGGAAGAAATTGATGATACAGAAAAGTTCCGTGACCTCCCCAGCAGACCAGAATCAAACTCAGGTCTATATGACCCCAATGTCCTTGCTCTTAATCATGATTTCATACACTTAAACTCCAAGAGCATTTTAAGAATAAAGATAAGTACAAGTGAAAACAGCACAATTATAAAAGACATTGTTTCATAAACATACTAATTCATTATATTTAGGAAAGGGAAAAAATTACTTACTTTGAAATAGCATTGTTCATAAATAGAATCTGTAATAAAGGTCCATCTAACTTAGTATTGTTCACCAATACTCCACTAAAACAGAATTAAAACATATTCTTAGAAGACATTAAAGTAAAACTTGCTTTATAATACACATAACTTTTATAATTCTTAAGTACCAAAGATCATATATTCTGCAAATAAGATCATGAACAAAGAACTACAGTTTTCTCAAGAAAAATCTAAGCTTTTACCAATTCTATGTACTTTAATGGTTTTATACAAAGGTATCTTTTTTTTTTTTTTTTTTTTTTTTGAGACAGAGTCTCGCTTTGTTGCCCAGGCTAGAGTGAGTGCCGTGGCGTCAGCCTAGCTCACAGCAACCTCAAACTCCTAGGCTCAAGCAATCCTACTGCCTCAGCCTCCCGAGTAGCTGGGACTACAGGCATGCGCCACCATGCCCGGCTAATTTTATATATATATATTAGTTGGCCAATTAATTTCTTTCTATTTTTATACTAGAGACAGGGTCTCGCTCAGGCTGGTTTTGAACTCCCGACCTTGAGCAATCCGCCTGCCTCGGCCTCCCAGAGTGCTAGGATTACAAGCGTGAGCCACCGCGCCCGGCCTACAAAGGTATCTCTTATTTAACATTAATATGTGTATGTGGGTGTGTATATATCTAAAAATATATGTTTTTAGAAAAGGAATCTCACTCTGTTGCCTAGGCTGGAGTGCAGTGGCCCAATCATAGCTCATTGCAACCTCAAGCTCCTGGGCTCAGGCAATCCTCTTGCTTCAGCCTCCCAAGTAGCTGGGACTACAAGTGTGTACCACCAAGCCCAGCTAATTTTTTAATACTTTGTAGAGGCAAGGTGTCGCTTTGTTGCTAGGCTAGTCTTGAACTTCTGGACTCAAACAATCCTCTTGCCTCAGCCTCCCAAGTACCCGGGACTACAGGTGTGTGCCACAAAGCCCAGCTAATTTTTTAATACTTTGTAGAGACAAGGTCTCACTTTGTTGCCAGGCTACTCTTGAACTCCTGCCCTCAAACAATCCTCCTGCCTCCGCCTCCCAAAGTGCTGGGATTACAGGCATGAACCACCAAATCTGGCTAGCATTTTTAGAAATGTTTCACAAAAAATTAGGAACTAATCTTTCAGTTCTTAATGAAAAAGTTTCTCTACCTAATGCCTAGTTTCTTTAAAAGTAGAGTGGGAGCAGGGGAGGAAGGACTGGATAAACCAGCAGGTTAAAAGAATATATTTCTAAAAGAATCTGAGTGAATTTGGCTCGGAAGTATATGGGAAAACGAAACACTTATAAATGGATTGACTCTTGGAGGGTAAAGCACATTGCACTAAATATCTCAAATCCAAGATTCTAAAGCAGAGATATATATATATAAGTATACTATTCCTGGATTTGACTTGCGAATACTGCCAAAAACAGAACTAGAATGCAGCCTGGAAATCTGTAATATATCTCTTCAGTAACCAGGGACCAGCTGTTATCTCTGATTCTTCCTCTCTCACCTTCTACCTGTATAGCATGTGAAATAAGTCAGTTTGTATTTAGAATTGTTCATATCAAGTAAAGAAATAAAATTAAAATATGAAAAAGTTCAGAGACTTGTTTTAATTTGGGCAAACTTCAGGTTTTAAAAATGCATGTTTTGGCCGGGCGCGGTGGCTCACGCCTGTAATCCTAGCTCTCTGGGAGACCGAGACGGGCGGATTGCTCAAGGTCAGGAGTTCGGAACCAGCCTGAGCAAGAGCGAGACCTCGTCTCTACTATAAATAGAAAGAAATTAATTGGCCAACTAATATATATAGAAAAAAAATTAGCCGGGCATGGTGGCACATGCCTGTAGTCCCAGCTACTCAGGAGGCTGAGGCAGGAGGATCACTTGAGTCCAGGAGTTTGAGGTTGCTGTGAGCTAGGCTGACGCCACGGCACTCACTCTAGCCTGGGCAACAAAGCAAGACTCTGTCTCAAAAAAAAAAAAAAAATGCATGTTTTTTAAGAGCCACATGCAAACTGCATGGTCCTTGGTTGAAGTCCAGTTTGAGCAACCAGCTATAAATACACTCAGCTGGAGAAATCTGAATATGGACTGAGTAAGGGACCTTATTAAGGAAATCATGCCAGTTATTAGGTGTGATCATGGTGTTGTGGTTATACATGAAATAAGTCTTTATTTTTAAAAACACAGGCTTTTGGCTGGGCGTGGTGGCTCACGCCTGTAATCCTAGCACTCTGGGAGGCCGAGGCGGGTGGATTGCTCAAGGTCAGGAGTTCCAAACCAGCCTGAGTAAGAGCAAGACCCCGTCTCTACTATAATATAAATAAATTAATTGGACAACTAATATATATAGAAAAAAAAAATTAGCCGGGCACGGTGGTGCATGCCTGTAGTCCCAGCTACTCGGGAGGCTGAGGCAGAAGGATTGCTTGAGCCCTGGAGTTTGAGGTTGCTGTGACCCAGGCTGACACCACGGCACTCACTGTAGCCTGTGCAACAAAGCGAGACTCTGTCTCAAAAAAAAAAACACCAAAAAAACCCCACAGGCTTTTGTGTTTTGTGACCAGCATGGGCAAACATAGCAAGACCCCAATTCTACAAAACATTTAAAAATTAGTGGTTTATGGTGGTGGTGCCTGTAGTCCCAGCTACTTGGGAGGCTGAGGTAGGAGGATCATTTGAGCGCAGGAGTTCAAGGCTGCAGGGAGCTGTGGTTGCAACACTGCACTCCAGCCTAGGTGACAGAGTGAGAACCTGTCTTACAAGAAAAAAAAAAAAGCTGAAATATTTGTGTACAAGATTAGAAGGCAATATGATAAAAATATTGTTAAATCTAAGGGGGAGAAGATATGGGTAACAGTAATCATACTATTCTTTCCACTTTCTGTATGTTTAAACCTTTTCTTAGTTAAACACACACACACACACACAAACCCCATAATGTTTATTGATAAAAAAGAGGAGAAACTTGTGATTATGACAATTTCAAAAATAAGGACTAGGCTGGTTACGGTGGCTCACACCTGTAACCCTAGCACTCTGGGAGGCCAAGGCGGGAGGATCACTCAAGGTCAGGAGTTCAAAACCAGCATGAACAAGAGTGAGACTCCGTCTCTACTAACAATAGAAAGAAATTAGCTAAACAACTAAAAATAGCCATGCGAGGTGGTGTGTGCCTGTAGTCCCAGCTACTCAGGAGGCTGAGGCCAGAGGATCACTTGAGCCCAGGAGTTTGAGGTTGATGCTAAAGCCATGGCACTCTAGCCTAGGCAACAGAGTGAGATTCTGTCTCAAAAAAAAAAAAAAAAAAAAAAAAAAAAGGACTAAACCAAGACACATGAGGGTGCAAATTTTATTTAATTAATGCTTTATCTCCTTCCTTGGTTTTCCATAGAATGCTTTAACAGTATGATGATACACTGCGCACCAATTCTAAAAAAATAACAATTTATTCCTTTTTCATGATACCGATTCCTTCCTTCTTATAAACTGGCAAAGCCTAGAAAGCTGAAATCATTTGAACTAGATAATTATTACCCCTTTTAAGATAAATACTTAATGTTCAAATGATCAACTCCATTAAAAAATATATAATTATCTAAATATCTTTAACATATAAAACTTATGATTTTGGCCAGGCATGGTGGCTCAGGCCTATAATCCTAGCACTCTGGGAGGCCAAGGCGGGCGGACTGCTCGATGTCAGGAGTTCAAAACCAGACTGAGTAAGAGCGAGACCCTGTCTCTACTATAAATAGAAAGAAATTAATTGGCCAACTAATATATATAGAAAAAAATCAGCCGGGCATGGTGGCACATGCCTGTAGTCCCAGCTACTCAGGAGGCTGAGGCAGAAGGATTGCTTGAACCCAGGAGTCTGATGTTGCTGTGAGCTAGGCTGATGCCACAGCACTCACTCTAGCCTGGGCAACAAAGTGAGACTCTGTCTCAAAAAAAAAAAAAGTTTAATGCACTTATGAGAATCCTTATTTTACCCCCACAAATTAAGAATAAAGGACCATTACTCTGATCTCTTCAGAGTTTGTTAAACAAATAAAAATGACACAAAAATACTACACACTTTTCACAAAGAAATTGTGACTAAATACTAACATGAGGATAAATAACAAGGGACAACTATGGTATATTTTCAGTATCTCATACCTTGGTCGAGTCAGAATGTTCAATTTTCTTTTAAGTTCTTGATGTTATTACTTGTTAAGGAATGTTAGCCCTCATTAAACAGAATCATGCAGATCATAAAATTCAACTCCTCCTCTTACTTTTGGTGTCAGAATGCTACAAACGTAAAAGACTCAGACTACTTTGAGGATGACACACTTACTGAGCTCCTGTTTTGTAGGAGGGCTAGGCATTGGGACCTAAAAATTACTATGGTTTCATCCCCTTGAACATATACTTTAAGACACGATCTTTAAGCTCAAAAGAAACAAACTGAACCAAAAACATTTTCAGACAATGATGTCCTTGTCAAAAGTTTCAACAGTTAATTAAGAAAATTTTCCAAGTCAAAGCATCGTGATATATGATAAAGAAAATGCAGTACAACAAGCAACTAACAAGAATCTGGGATGCAATCTATGGATATTTACTTACAATCCTTTCAACTTTCTTGTATTTTGAAAATTTTCTTAACAAAATGTCGAGGAAAAAGGCAACATATTTTTAAAAAATCTGACTTCAAAAACCTTAAAAGCTGACATACCAACCACTTTCTGGGCTCTTTACAAATTTTAAAAGGAAAACTACCCGAACCAAAATTATCTGTATATATAGTTTTAAAAACCCTAAGAATGTAAATAAACATACTAGCAAATCCAGAAAAAAACTGTTACCATGTAACTTAAGCCAAACAGAAACTTATTTGGCGCGTTTTCCCCAAAGCGTTGCAATGCATCTTCACCACAGAAGCCAGCTCAAAGTGGAAAAACTCTAAACTTAATCTCCAATTTCAATCAAGCAATTAGCCATTTCTCTTTGCGCACCCCGACTCCTTCAGGCTCCCAACTCTGCATCCTAGGACCACCAGCTTTTTCCCCCGCCATAAAAAACGGATCCAAGGTCTAAGTATCTGGTATCTCCTAACATACAACCGACGGCATGAACTTGAGCTTGGTTGCAAAATATGAAATGGGAGGACCCTAAAGAGAGGAAGAGAAGCGGTGGCCAGTCTACAATCTAACAGTCGAGCAGTCTACAATAGCCCTATAAAACGGAACCGGGCCGGGGGGTGGTGAGGGCAGGAGGAATGGATCCAGTCAGGAGACGGATTTCCAGAAAGGAAGGTCTGCGCCGAGGCCCCACGGCAGCTTGCACCACCCGAACCCTAGATTGTCAGCCCGCCAGCGGGACGCGAGAAATTACTTCGAATTCTTTGCCCTCTTGGAATTTCCGCCCACGCCGGGCGCTGCCCCGACCCCACGCCCGGGTGACAGGGCCCAGCGAGCAGGAAGGATATTCTCGGCGCGGAGCTGTTCGATGGTTTCCTCACATTGCCGGAGCCGCTCCCGCAGCTCTGCGTCGCCGGCCCCGTTCTCGTCCGCCTCGTCGCCGTCGTCGTCCTTGAAGCGGGTGTGAACGGGCTTTGGAATCGACTCCTCCGGGTGGTCAAACGCCTCGAACAGCTCCAGGTCGCCAAAATCCACCTCGGCCGCCATTTTGGGCTGTGGAAAAGATTCGAGAAGGGGCGGAGCCGGCCAACCGGGCTGGGGGCGAAGGTTGTAGGGCGGCACCACTCTCGAGGGCCTGGGCCACGCTAATCCACCCTGTACGATTCTCTCCACACGCAGACCGCCAAGGCTGCACAGGAGGCGGGGCCAGTCCCGACAGACTACAATTCCCAGAATGCAACGGCGTCTCTCGTCCCCACTCCCGAGATTGCTCGGGAGCATGGCATGCCGGGACGTGTGGTTTCTAAGAGACTGTTAACGCATTGTTTGCTTTGCATACTGGGATTGGTCCATTTTTGAAACGTGAAGAAAAACTGACTACCGCAGAACGTGTTAAAACAATATGGATTGTCCGTGCTAGGCAAGCAAGGCTGAAGTAAATCAGAGTACGACGCATGTCTTATCATAGATTCTGGCGTGCGTGCTTAACAGCAACAAGAGAATAAGGAACTCCAGCTTTGCCACAAACGACATTTATGATGTTAAACAAGCTACTTTATTTTAGTTTATTGGGCTTGGTTCATTTTTTTATGTAAAATGAGTTAGATTCTACGATTGTAGATTTGTCTGTTGAGGCTTTCTGTGGTTTCTCTTGTTTAATCACTTATTCAATCACATTTATTTATATCTTCAATGTGCCAGGCACTTGTCTAGGATCCGAAGATACAAGACTAGTAAGCAAAATAGGGAAATTCCTGCTCTCATGAAATCTATAGTCCACAAGAAACAACAACAAAAAATATCCTGTTCCTGCTCTTGGATCCAGCGGGGTGTTGATGGGTATTCATAAAGAAATGTGAAAAACACAGGGAGTTATGAATGTGTAACAAAAAAACAACATAGTCTGTGGGAGTCAGTGAATTGGGACTTGAACTGAAATATGATTAGGTAGGCAAAGTTAGTTGTGAAAATATGGAGGATGAAACAAAGAGCATTCTAGGCTGAAGAAACTACATGTTGAATGAGAAGGCAGACTGAAGCAAGATGAGGCTGGACTCACAGAACTCAAAGGGATCCTTTCTCCACTCCCAACATTCAGAAGTCACTGATAAATTTTAAATATGTGCTATGTTTGTGACTAGCAAACTTTCATTTTGATAAAATGGTCTCGATTCGAGGTGGAGCAAGAGTAAAATTGTGAGTCTAATAGACAGATTGATAAATTTTTGCAGTACAAGAAATACTAGTTAGCTTGTGAGTTTCAGCCTATCACAAACAGCTGGGTTTCAGCCAATCACAGGCAGCCAATTCCAAATAATTCAGACACCTAGCTGTAGCCAATTAAGTGATTTCTCTATTTTGCTTCTTTGTTCAGTCTATAAAAGCTCATTGCTAATGCTGATGGCTGGAGCTCTCCGAACCTCTTCTGGTTTGGAGTGCTGCCCAATTCGTGAATCATTTTTGTTTCTTGTTTTTTTGTTTGCTTGTTTTGAGACAGAGTCTCACTCTGTTGCAGGGGCTAGAGTGCCCTGGTGTCATCCTAGCTCACAGCAACCTCAAACTCCTGGACTCATGCAATCCTCCTGCCTCAGCCTCTCTGATTAGCTGGGACTACAGGCATGTGTCACCATGCCCGGTTAATTGATATATATATATATATAATTATCTATTATATGTTATAATAGATAATTATAACATATCTATTATATGTTATAATAGATAATTATATATAATATAATATATATAATGTTTTTTTAGTTGTCCAGCTAATTTTTTTCTATTTTTTTAGTAGAGACGGTGTCTCGCTGTTGCTAAGGCTGGTCTTGAACTGAACTCAAATGATCCTCCTCCCTCGGCCTCCCAGAGTGCTAGGATTACAGGCGTGAGCCACCACACCTGACCCTGAATCATTTTTTGTTCAAATAAACTGCTAAATTAAAAAAAAAAAAATCACTGTAATCCTAGCACTCTGGGAGGCCGAGGCAGGTGGCTTGCTCGAGGTCAGGAGTTCAAAACCAGCCTGAGCAAGAGCGAGACACCGTCTCTACTATAAATAGAAAGAAATTAATTGGCCAACTAACATATATAGAAAAAATTAGCTGGGCATGGTGGCGCATGCCTGTAGTCCCAGCTACTCGGGAGGCTGAGACAGTAGGATTGCTTGAGCCCAGAAGATTGACGTTGCTGTGAGGTAGGCTGATGCCACAGCACTCACTCTAGCCTGGGCAACAAAGCGAGACTCTGTCTCAAAAAAAAAAAAATTCAGGTTGAATTTTCAGGGGCCTTAAGTAAAGATAAGCAATCCGCATTTTTATAATTTATTAGAATTTAATTTTCATATTAAAAAAGAAAAAATCCTAGCTTGAACAGGGTATGGTGGCTCACGCCTGTAATCCTAGCACTCTGGGAGGCTGAGGCAGGAGGATCCCTCCAGGTCAGGAGTTAGAGACCAGCGTGAGCAAGAGCAAGACCCCATCTCTACTAAAAATATAAAAAAATTAATTGGCCAACTAAAAATATATATATATAAAAATTAGCTGGGCATGGCGGCGCATGCCTATAGTCCCAGCTACTCAGGAGGCTGAGGCAGAAGGACTGCTTGAACCCAGGAGTTTGAAGTTGCTGTGAGGTAGGCTGACGCCATGGCACTCTAGCCTGGGCAAAAGAGCAAGACTGTGTCTCAAAAAAAAAAAAAAAGTGCTAACTTGGATTAGGGTATTGGCAATAGTAGTGGCGAGAATTAGCTAGATATTTAGGTATAAGAGGGGTATTTAAAAGATTAAATTAAAGCAACAGATTTCATTAAGGATAAAGTATAGGGAATGAGGGGAAAGGGGCCAGGTACATTTGCTAGGATTCTGACTTAAGATACTGGTTAAACAAATGATCATTTAAGATAGAGAATATTGGATGTGGACCAGATTTGGGAGCAAAGAGGGAATTCCATTTTTGTTATATGGTACCTTGAGGCAATTTTATCCTTATGGGCAATAAAGAAGTAACTGGACTGGTAGAAGATGTTTTTCAAGCATTTGGTTAGACATCACAGATATATTGAAGAAAATATTTGAGGCCTCAGTGAAAGTGTATATTAGGCAACTGTATCTTTGGGTCAAGCTTGGAAGAAAGTCTAGGACTAATTGTTGAGAAACTCAAAGGGCTGGGTTGAGAAGAATAAGAAAAGTAGAATGGGAGAACTGGGAATGAGTCTCATATAAATTAATTTCTGAGTATATCTATGATATACTTAAAATCATCTGTGGTCCACTAAACTGATTAACTTAGAATTATGTTTAAAACTCAACTTTTGCTTCCATTTCCTTCCACTTGTTGCCCTGGCTAGAGTGAGTGCCGTGGCGTCAGCCTACCTCACAGCAACCTCGAACTCCTGGGCTCAAGTGATCCTCCTGCCTCAGCCTCCCAAGTAGCTGGGACTACAGGCATGCATCACCATGCCCGGGTAATTTTTTGTATATATATTTTTAGTTGGTCAATTAATTTCTATTTTTAGTAGAGACGGGGGTCTTGCTCAGGCTGGTTTCAAACTCCGGACCTTGAGCAATCCGCCCGCCTGGGCCTCACCAGAGTGCTACGATTACAGGCGTGAGCCACCACGCCTGGCCCTACTTCTTATATGCTGTTTGTTTTCTAAGCTTAGTGGAATCAAAACCCACCATCACCCCAGCTAGAAGGCTCAATGTCATCATTGTATTTGCCCTTTCAATACCTACAAATACCAAGTCCTATCCTCTCTCTCAAGTTACCATGAAAGTCAATAGTTTTCCCACTGTTGAATTTATATCTAACCTTAAATACTAGTATGGACTTCTAGTCTCACTTTCCTGCCTAGCAACCAAGTCTTTTTTTTTTTTTTTTTTCTTGAGACAAAAGGGCTGGATCCTTGGCATGATCATAGCTTACTGTAACATCAAACTCCTAGGCTCAAATGATCTTGCTGCCTCAGCCTCTTGAGTAGGTTTTGGACTTTAGGCATGTACAAGCATACCTGGCTAGTTTTTAAATTTTATGCTGTTTGCTCAGGCGGGTTTCAAACTCGTGAGCTCAAGTAATCCTGCATTGGTCTCCCAAAGTGGTGGGATTACAGGTGTAAGCCATCATGTCCCCTCATCACATCTTTTAAAATAGCTCCAGGACAGCAACTTATGTCCCTATTGCTCACAAACGTAAAACCATCAAGGCTTTGAATTGAAACTGACAGCACAGAATATCCAGGGGGAAAAGGGTAACAATAGATGTAAGCAAACTATGGAGTATGTCTTCCCTATAGACCCATTTCCAAAACCGAGACAGTTAACTCTCCTTTTCTCCAGTCCTTCAATAATAGCCTCTTAGAATAAATCATTCAACTTACAATTACCTATGTAACTCCCACCAGACCTGCACTAATGTGGTTGCCACTGGCTACATGTGGCTAGTGCCAAGTGAGATGTATTAAATATATAATAAACATTGGATTTCAAAAGTATTAAGAATGTAAAATGCCTCAAAAGTATTCATTACATACTGAAGTATTTTGGATACATTGCACTAATAAAATTACGCTTGACTCTTTTATCTTTTATTTATATTTTTATTTTATTTTATTTTTTTGAGACAGAGTCTCGCTTTGTTGCCTAGGCTAGAGTGAGTGCCGTGGCGTCAGCCTAGCTCACAGCAACCTCAAACTCCTGGGCTCAAGCAATCCTGCTGCCTCAGCCTCCCGAGTAGCTGGGACTACAGGCATGCGCTACCATGCCCGGGTAATTTTTTTTTTATATATATATTAGTTGGCCAATTAATTTCTCTCTATTTATAGTAGAGACGGGGTCTGGCTCTTGCTCAGGCTGGTTTTGAACTCCTGACCTTGAGCAATCCTCCCGCCTCGGCCTCCCAGAGAGCTAGGATTATAGGCGTGAGCCACCACGCCCGGCCTATCTTTTATTTTTTTTAATTCTTTTTTTTTTAAATTACCTCACATTATGGGGGTACAGATATAGTTAGGGTTACATATCTTGCCCCTGCCACCCCAACCCCGATATGCCAGAGCTTCTAGCGTGTCCAGCCTCCCGATGGTGCGCACTGAACCCACCGTGTAAGTACATACTTTTCCCCTCCTCCCCCTTTCCCACTTCCAGATTTTTTTTTTGGTACATTTTGGTCACAATGTGTATCTTTCCCTCTCCCTACAAAGGGATAGAGGTAATCCCTTCCCCCCCTCAATGCTCGCCATTTCCCTAAGATGTGGGTCTCCCCCCCAATCCCTGTTGAACACTACTGTTTTTTGAGCACCATAGTTTGTCAGTCAGTCAGTACCAATTTGATGGAAGTAGATCGGTAGCCCATTTTCCAGATCTTGTGTCATCTCACTTTGTATTATGGGCTTAAGCTTCATCCAGGATAGCATAAACGGTGCTAGCTCACTGTTGTTTCTTAGGATTGAGTAATATTCCATTGTGAGCATATACCACATTTTAGTTATCCACTCATAAATTGATGGGCACTTAGGTAGTTTCCATGCCCTTGAAATAATGAATTGCTGCCATAAACATTCGGGTGCAGATGTCTTTATAATAGACTTATGTTCTTTTGGGTAGATGCCCAACAATGCTATTGCTGGGTCGAATGCTATTTGAGGTATCTCCAAATTCTTTTTCACGAAGGTTGCACTAATTTGCAGTCCCACCAGCAGTGTAAGAGTGTTCCTGTCTCTCCGCATCCTTGCCAGCATTTGTTGTTTTTGGATTTCTTGATACAGGCCATTCTCACTGGGGTTAGGTGGTATCCCATTGTGGTTTTGATTTACATTTCTCTAATGATTAGAAATGTTGAACAATTTTTTATATGTTTGCAGGCCATTATTGTCTTCTTTGGAGAAGTTTCTGTTCATTTCCATTGCCCATTTCTTGATGGGGTTGATTTTTTTTTTTTATTCTTTTAAGTTCTAGGTAGATTCTTATTAGACCTTTATCAGAAGTGTAGAGAGTGAATATTTTCTCCCACTCTGGGGGTTGTCTATTTGCTCTAAATGATCAGTTTCCTTGGCAGTGCAGAAACTTTTTAATTTGATCAGATCCCATTTATTTTTGACGCGGCAGTGATTGCCTTGGGGGTCTTCCTCATGAATTCTTTCCCTAGACCAATATCTGATAAACGCTTGACTTTTTTTTTTTTTTTGGAAACAGAGTCTCGCTTTGTTGCCCAGGCTAGAGTGAGTGCCCTGGCGTCAGCCTAGCTCACAGCAACCTCAAACTCCTGGGCTCAAGCAATCCTACTGCCTCAGCCTCCCGAGTAGCTGGGACTACAGGCATGCGCCACCATGCCCGGCTAATTTATTCTATATATACTAGTTGGCCAATTAATTTCTTTCTATTTAAAGTAGAGACACCTCGAGCTATCCACCCACCTCGGCCTCCTAGAGTGCTAAGATTATAGGCGTGAGCCACGTGAGCCACCACGCCTGGCCCATGGTTGACTCTTAAATAAAACAGGGAGGTTAGTGGTGCCGACTTCCATGCAGTCAAAAATCCACTTGTAACTTTCTGACTCCCCAAAAACTTTACTAATAGTCTGGTGCTGGCTGGAAGCCTTACCAATAACATAAAGTTGACTAACATATATTTTGTATGTTGTATCATATACTGTATTCTTTATGATAAAGCTAGTGTGTTCATATTAAAGGTCTTCATCCTCCTAGTCATTGGATTGAGTACACTGAGGAGGAAAAGGAGGGGTTGTGCTCTGGGGTGGCACAAGAAGAAATGGGGGTGGATGGAGACGCAGGCTCATTCAGGTAACTTTTATTTTTAAAAAAATCCACCTGTAAGTGGACTCCTGCAGTTCAAACCCATGTTGTTCAAGAGTCAACTGTAGGCCGGGCGCGGTGGCTCACGCCTGTAATCCTAGCTCTCTGGGAGGCCGAGGCGGGCGGATTGCTCAAGGTCAGGAGTTCAAAACCAGCCTGAGCGAGAGCGAGACCCCGTCTCTACTATAAATAGAAAGAAATTAATTGGCCGACTGATATATATATAAAAAATTAGCCGGGCATGGTGGCACATGCCTGTAGTCCCAGCTACTCAGGAGGCTGAGGCAGAAGGATTGCTTGAACCCAGGAGTTTGAGGTTGCTGTGAGTTAGGCTGACGCCACGGCACTCACTCTAGCCTGAGCAACAAAGGGAGACTCTGTCTCAAAAAAAAAAGAGTCAACTGTAATTTCACTTTTTAACTACTTACATTTAGCTACTAAAATTTAAAAAATCACTGAAATAAAATGTGTTTTATTAGTCACTGCTGCTCTAGATGAGCAAAGGATAGACCATATCATTATATATGGTCAGGTCCTAAAACACTGTGGAAATAGGAAGCTTTTGTAACACTACTTTATCGGGTAACAAGTATTTTTAATGAAATTTACCTGAAAGGGTGAAGCTTAACTGAAAAATGTATTTGTGATGACCACAAAATCAAAGACTGATGGTGTCATTTATTCAAGTCTTGGCTTGTCATTTAAGCATGGTAAAAAACCATTTTTTCCTTGTAATTACTGTGCTCTGGGAACACTAAACGTTTACCAAAAGACATTATAATTTTATAATCCAATCACTTGATGTACATGTATAACGGAAGAATATCTTAACAAGCAAGTTGGCAGGACTTTGTAATTCCAGTTAAAATAAGGGTGTAAGTTTTATCCCTATAAACAATCTTCCCTTGGTGTACTGTGCTCCTACAGTTTTCCAAAGTGCTTTGCTAAGCAAAGCTAAACATTGTAATGAAAGTAGTTGATCTATGAATTTTATAGTTTTTCCCTCACCCCCTATTCAATTTCAAGACAAAGTAGTTTTCTAGTATTTTAGTACTTTAGTTTATGCTGGAGAAGACTTCAAAGGGATAATGAGCAAAGGGCATACAAAGAACTTGTTATAAGGCACTTTATTAAAATAAAAGTGCTTACATCCCTTTAATGCATTAATTGATTTCCTGAATAACATACGGAATATTTAACAAATACTGTACACCAATTCTGTCCCTTATAATAGCAGGAAAACAGTATTATTTTGTCTGCTCCTCCCACCCTCCCTTTTACATTTTTGCTCACCACGGTACTGCCTATAGCATAGTTAACTGGTCTTATAAAGGGGGGGTGGGAGAATTTCTAGCCAGTGTTTTCTAATAGCAATTGCAAAATGCTGCAGAAACCATAAAACAAATTCTAACAAGAATTCCAGGTAACTTAAATTAACACCAGTTTTGAGAAAACCATTTTTATTATCATCACCACCCAGCTTATTTGTGCTGGATTATGTACCAAATGGCCAGATCTTCTAAAGAACATCTACATAACATTTCTTTCATGTTTCAAAAGATGAAAATAACTGTACAAGGTTAAGTACAAAAGTACACAAGACAGCGGACACGAAAAAATTCATGTATGAGATTTTATCCCACCTGCAGCTTTTAGATATTTGAAAAGTAGAATTTATGAACTAAAAAATATTGTCCTTCTATAGTCCTGTCAAGTTTAATGGAAGTGGGTTTAACCTGATTACAACACTAACACCAGTATCACTGATCTGATATTTACAAAAAATCGTATTTTTCAATAAATTAAAGTCAATGCAACACCCATGCAAGCTAGAATGCTAGCTGTTCGGTGAACAAGGACTTGACATCAGAAGAGGAAGTCTATAAAGTCCAAAACTTTACATGTGTGATCTTTTTCAAACTGTATCCATTCCTCGCATTGAAGATGTGAAACCCAAACCCATTCCTCTTTGTGTATGGGTTTGTGATCTTGCCATTTCATACTGAGCATCTAGATTTCTGAATACTTCTTCCTGTTGTTTCAAAGTCTTGTAGCTCTCTTCATCAACTGAGCTACATCCAGCTTCATCTTCACTCTAAGTATCAGATATAAAATATTAAAATGAATTCACATGGGAATAAAAATAGATTTTCACTTGACAGTACCATTAAATATTTTCAGGATACATATTTGACCCGAATCACTTAACTTCCATTCATTCATTAAATACCTCCAGAGTACAAGGCAATACCTTTTTCTAAGTCTGGAATAGAGCAGGATATAACAAAAATTAACTTCAGTTTAGTGAGGGGGCAAAAAACACACAAAATGTAGAACAAGGCTGGGCTTGGTGGCTCATGCCTGTAATCCTAGCACTTTGGGAGGCTGAGGCAGGAGGACTATTTGAGACCAGGAATTCAAGACCAGACTGGGCAACATAATGATACCTCATCTCTACCAACAAAACAAACAATCCCCCAAAAAAGTAGAGCATGTCAGACAGTGTATAAATGCGAGAGAGAAAAGTACAGGACAAAATGGGAACAAGAGTGTTCCAGGAATGGGACTACTTGCTATTTTACAAAAGGTGATGGGAAAGAATTCTTTAAAAAAAAAAAAAAAGTGATATAAGAGTCATGTAGTTATCTGAGAGAGGACTAATAGCAGATGCAAAAATCCTGTGACATGTTCGAGAAATAGCAAGCTTAGTGCAGTTTAGCTGAACATTTCCTCAAAAGCCAATCCTCTTAGTAATAATTAAAGTCTGAGTACTTGTGGACCGTTCCAAGTTATATTAAATCTAATACTGTGTTTGTTTATTATTTATTTATTTTGAGACAGCCTCTCACTCTGTTGCCCAGGCTAGAGTGCTATGGCGTTAGCCTAGCTCACAGCAAGCTCAAATTCCTGGGCTCAAGCAATCCTTCTGCCTCAGCCTCCCAAGTAGCTGGGACTACAGGCATGCGCCATCATGCTCAGCTAATTTTTTCTATGTATTTTTAGCTGGCCAATTAATTTCTTTCTATTTTTAGTAGAGACAGGGTCTTGCTCATGCTCAGGCTGGTGTCGAACTCCTGACCTTCAGCAAGCCTCCTACCCCAGCCTCCCAGAGTGCTAGGGATTATAGGCGTGAGCCACCATACCTGGACTGTATCTGTGTATTTAAAGTTCAATAAAACCCAACTTTTTACAAGCTAAAAAGAAAAAAAAAAGGTTCCTTGAAACTTTAAAGATTAAGAAGGCCCCATATCACCATGTAGAGTCAACCCTAAGAAAAGTTTTTCCAGCAAATTAATACCTTTTTAAAAATCCCATCTTTATACACTAAAAGCTTATGATTTTACAAGTTTACCTAAGGAATTCAGTAATAACAAATGTGTCAATTTAAACTGAACAACTTATACTGTCAAACAGTGAGGACTATAGGTTTAGTCAAACCTATGAATTAATCTGGAGAACATAAACAGAAAAACATAAGAGAAAGTATGCAGAGTTGTCCTACTACTGAAATAACATTTTGCAGCTGAGAACTAATGTAACCTTAATAAGAGAAGTTAATATACACAATTTTAATACAAAGTATAACTCACCTTAATACCCATTAATTTCCTAAATTTCACATTTTGGTCCTTGTTTCCAAAATTCAATTTTTCCCATATTTCAGCAGATTGGGATTTGTCCTGTTAAGAAACACTAAACTTTAGAATATGTAAAATTTACCTTTTAAAAGAAACAATAATATTTATAGCACTCTATCAATGAAATTTATAATTATTTTAAGACATGTTATAAAAACACAAAATAAGTACCCCTAATTTGGCATATTTTATTTCAGTATTAAATTACAGGTTCTCAGAAGCCAAGGTAAGACCAAACTGATCTTTTCCAATTCAAATATGTTTTTATAAGTAATTGCTAATTAGAAATAAATGAAAAATGATGGGAAAACTTACCCCTTCTTTCTTGCCTTGCCAAAGCATTTTCCTTTTTTTCTCTTGCTCAGCAAATTTCATTGGATTCACAGCTGCTGGGTTATAATAGCTAGGTACAGCTATTCCAGTCTCTGCTAAAGCTTTAGCTTGCAGGGCTGCCATTTGAGCTGCCATAGCTATCTGAGGTGTTACTTGTGTCCCTGATGCCAACAGGGCAGCAACATTCAGAACGGAACCTCCAGTAGCTGCAGCTGCTGAAGAGGATGGAAGTATTAATTTTAAGATAAACCTCCTGATTTGGATTATTATTTACATATAAAAAGTTACCAATCTATATAAATAACATTTTAGCAAAGCCTTATTAGGTGTGTTCATCAACGGAAATATTTCTGCATCTCCATAATATTTACCAACTTTATTTTTCTAAGGATAAAGAGAATTTTACAATAGTAAGAAGGTATGATTTCAGTGGAAATGGACTATGGTGCCTATAACTGTACTTATAACACAATAAAATCTTTTATTTATTTGTATGGTTTTTACAGTTTACAAAATGTTTGCACAGACATCTCATTTGACACACAGGAAACATTAAGAAGTATTAACCAGGTATTCTGCACATATAACAGATGCTAAGGCCAGGTGCTATAAAGGGTAAGCGCCAGGTGTGGTATTTCCACTCCAACTGAGTCAATCCTTCGTAAACAGACAATTCTGATTATATATTTTTGTAGTCCAGAATATATACAACCCTAGAAAGTAAATTACCAACATATGGGACACCATTCATGAAAGTTTTGTTACAAAATGGTATTTTGTAAAAACTTTGACTATTAAAAAACTACCACTATTATTAAGAATGTCAATAGAAAAAAAATACTTTCCATATTAAATTTCTTATGGAATTAAGAGTAAGTGACTTAAGTGCTGCTATAAGAAAAAAAATAGTCACTGTACTGACAAGTTGTAGGGATCACAGGTGCTTTTCTTCTAATTATTTTTCTGCATTTTTAAAATTTTCTACAAAGAACATGCCCTATTTCCATAATAAAAAAATCACCTGCAGCTATTTCTTGTTGTTTTTGTTTTTCAACCATTTCCTTCTCTCGTTGTTCTTGTAATTTCTTTGCCCTTTCCAACCTGAAAAGATAATTTAAATAAATTCAAAATAACTCAGTATAAAACCAGTATGCATCTTTATATTTCTCTATATGTAAATATAAAAAGTGATAAAATATTTTATATAGAGTTTTAAATTAATGTTTAATATCCCCCTCCACTGATATTTATTTATGGAGAAAAAGCAATCATTCTTAATATGGCATCAGTCACGGTTAAAGAATAGTTTAATAGTGGTTTTAAACGTTTTGAATTGATTGAGTAATCAAAAACTGGAACAATTATGTACATATGCAGTTGTCACAAAAAATGGATGAAAAATTTAAAATTACTCAATCTTTATCAGTGCTGGTTATATGAATTAAAATAAAGTCTTATAAATAACTATAGAGAATTGAGTGTATTTCAAAGTTATGTTAAGAAATCATTTAAGGCCGGGCGCGGTGGCTCACGCCTGTAATCCTAGCACTCTGGGAGGCGGCCGAGGCGGGCGGATTGCTCAAGGTCAGGAGTTTGAAACCAGCCTGAGCAAGAGTGAGACCCCGTCTCTACTATAAATAGAAACAAATTAATTGGCCAACTAATATACATAGAAAAAATTAGCCAGGCATGGTGGTGCATGCCTGTAGTCCCAGCTACTCGGGAGGCTGAGGCAGCAGGATTGCTTGAGCCCAGGAGATTGAGGTTGCTGTGAGCTGGGCTGACCCCATGGCACTGTAGCCCGGGCAACAGAGACTCTGTCTCAAAAAACGAAAACAAAAAACCATCCAGATAATGATTTTTAAGACAGACTATTATAGCTTCCAAAAGTTAATAAAAATCAAAAAGCCAAACATGAAAGGGCAAACAAACCCTGTCATTTTCTGTAACCTAATAAAATGGAAGGAAAACCTCTTTATATTAGGAAATTACTTTTAGCAGCTGAAGAAATTTATCATTAGCAAAGGAACCGGTCATATGAAACATAAATTCCTCTCCAACAAACAAACAAAAAAATCCCAATTCTGGTTATACTAAATTTACTAATGATATGCATATTAATGCATTGTCAGGTTTGCTCTTCTTATACAGCAAATAATAAGTGACATTATCTTCATAATGAATTCTTGAAAGAGAAATCCTTTTTCTTCAAAAGGATTCCTTGATTCGCCAAACGTAAGTTAAATGCTACTCACCCCCTTTAATGTGGTATAAAGAGGTAAGGATTGTAGAAAAGGTGTTTTTTGTTTTGGGGCAGCATGGGTAATAAAATATAGTAGTAGTAAATTGTTGTTTGCTGAAATTTACATAAAAAGGGAATATAACAACCTATTATCTTATTCCCTCTTATTGAGCACATATGCAAGAAAGACATAGTATAGACTCCATTTTTGTTCTTGAGAATAAAATAGTTTCTCATTAGAAGTAATAAAATGAGCCGGGCGCGGTGGCTCACGCCTGTAATCCTAGCTCTGTGGGAGGCTGAGGCGGACGGATTGCTCAAGGTCAGGAGTTCAAAACCAGCCTGAGCAAGAGCGAGACCCCGTCTCTACTATAAATAGAAAGAAATTAATTGGCCAACTGATATATATAGAAAAAATTAGCCGGGCATGGTGGCGCATGCCTGTAGTCCCAGCTACTCGGGAGGCTGAGGCAGAAGGATCACTCGAGCCCAGGAGTTTGAGGTTGCTGTGAGCTAGGCTGAAGCCACGGCACTCACTCTAGCCTGGACAACAAAGCGAGACTCTGTCTCAAAAAAAAAAAAAAAAAAAGAAGTAATAAAATGTAGGTTGGTAATAGATACGAAAAATATCTCCAAAACGGTATCAAAGCAGCCAAGGAATAATCTAGTCTTCTAAAATTACAGGATTTCATGTGAACTTTTCACTTGAAAGTTCCCCAAGTAGTCTGTTTAAATCAGTAAAAGTTTCCAATGCTAGTAACTAACAGCTTCACTTTATAAAGTCCAAAAACTAAAACAGAATAGAGGATTATAGTATACAAACAAGTAAATAGAGTAAACTTTAGCGCTTAAAAAATACCTGTCAAATTTTCTAGTAAATTATTTCCTAATTCTGTTGATTTTAGTTTCAGAAAGAAAATGAGTGACAACTATTGGTTGCATTAAAATGGCCACTGCAGGTTTGAAATCAACACCATTCACCACGGTGAATGGAATGAACAATGGGTGAGCTCACACCTTTGCTGCTGCTGTTCAGCTGGAGTTTCTGCCAGTCTGGGTTCACAGGGCAGCAGCACATCAGGTTACATTGTGATAACTGTATTTTTATAATAAAAAAAAATATAAACTCAATTTTGTAAAGAAAAAAAAAATCAAAATCCCAAGAGTCTATTTTTCAGAACATGGGAAAACCTGCAAACAAGAGCTTGGATTTTATTTTACTCTTGGCCTCTCTGTATGAGAGAGATTTTAGTTAGACAGCCCTGCTGTGTGGTTTCAAAATCATTGTCTTTGAAACAGCAGAGAAGTTGCCAGAAATAAAGCTTATAAGATCAAATAAGTTGGCTTATAAGGTCTGTCTATTATTTGCTACTGCTACCCTCAAAATAATAATAATAAAAAAACTATCAACAGAATTCTACTTATTGTTTCAGGTATTTTGTCTTCTTGAGGGAGAAAAAAAGGTAAAGCCATTTTAGAAGCAAAATCAACAGTTTTTGAACCATATTTGAGACTCAAAAAAGTTTCAAACTCTCAAACTAAAAACATTTGGAAATCACTTAATCATGAAGCAAAAAACAGGTATTGTTGTAGACATCAATTTTTCTAGTTGTGCAAACATTTAAGAGGAGAATTAAACTACTTACATAGTTCTAGATTACAAAGTGCCTCGGTACTTATGATTAACATATTTCAAGTATCCCTGGCTTAAATAATTCGTTTTATCCAAACAATGAGCATCCACTTAAAGTTGAGAAGAGAAAAATGAATAAAAAATATACTCACCTCCTAGCTAAAGCTTCTTGTGCATCCATAGCTGTGTTTCTGCCTCTGAAGGGAGGTGGACTAGGAGTCCGGCTTGAACTTCTGCTAAATCTTCTTGGTTTTTCAATTCTCTTTTTTCTATCTCTGTAGTAAATCACATTTTGCATGTCTAATTATGGCCCAAGTAATAATTACTTTAAATAGAAATCAATTATATTTACATAGTTCACCAAAAATCCAAATGATAAAAAATATGTTTTTTGAGTCCTTTCCTTCCTCTACCTCTTCTGCTCATCTTCTGCAGTTCTTACAAGTTCCTAGTATATATGGCCAGTTTTTAAAATATTTAACCATCTATTACAGCCGGACACATTGGAAACAAGATTAGCTTTTTACCTCAGTCATTTTGTACTCCTGTAAGTCATTATGTACATGATAGGGATAGACAGGTCAAATGTTCCTAGTGTTTTAACCTACAATAAATTTGTAGATGTTTTAAAAACACAAAGTTATCACTACTAAAAGATTAACGGCCAGACACAGCGGTTCACACCTGTAATCCCAGCACTTTGGCAGGCCGAAGCAGGACTGCCGAGGCCAGTAGTTCAAGACCAGACTGAACACAGCTCTGTTTTTTGAAGAAGGAAAACAATTTTAGGGGTAAAAACAGAAAAATTAGCCAGGTGTGATGGCATGCACCTATAGTCCCAGTTAATCAGGAGGCTGAGGCAGGAGGATTGCCTGAGCCCAGGAGTTTGAGGTTGCAGCGAGCTATGATGACACCACTGCACTCTAGCCTAGGTGACAGAGCAGGAACCTGTCTCAAAAAAGGAGGAAGGGGCTGGGTGCGGTGGCTCATGCCTATAATCCTAGCACTCTGAGAGGCCAAGGCGGGCAGATTGCTCTAGGTCAGGAGTTCAAACCCAGCCTGAGCAAGAGCAAGACCCCGTCTCTACTATAAATAGAAAGAAATTAATCGGCCAACTAATATATATAGAAAAAAATTAGCCGGGCATGGTGGCGCATGCCTGTAGTCCCAGCAACTCAGGAGGCTGAGGCAGCAGGATTGCTTGAGCCCAGGATTTGAGGTTTCTGTGAGCTAGGCTGACGCCATGGCACTCACTCTAGCCTGGACAACAAAGCCAGGCTGTGTCTCAAAAAAAAAATAAAAAAAAAATAAAAAGGAGGAAGGAAAAAGAAAGGAAACCTCCTCCCTCTCCAAAACAGCCAAATGACAGATGATCAGAATAAAAGGTTTTCAGTTGTCAAAACTAGAAATGTCAGTGACCAGAAATGCCCCAAAAGCAATTAAAAATGGATACTGAATTAGTAAAGACCAAACAAGTGACAAAACAAAAAAACCAAGTTATTTTAGTAACCGTAGATCTATTATTTTTACTTGCATGTCAATCTTTTTTCTTTTTTTTTTTTTTTGAGACAGAGTCTCACTTTGTTACTCAGGCTAGAATGCGTGCTGTAGCGTCAGCCTAGCTCACAGCAACCTCAAACTCCTGGGCTCAAGCAATACTTCTGCCTCAGCCTCCCGAGTAGCTGGGACTACAGGCATGTGCCACCATGCCCGGCTAATTTTATATATATATATATATATATATATATATATATATATATTAGTTGGCCAATTAATTTCTTTCTATTTATAGTAGAGACAGGGTCTCGCTGTTGCTCAGACTGGTTCTGAACTCCTGACCTTCAGCAATCAGCCAGCCTCGGCCTCCCAGAGAGCTAGGATTACAGGTGTGAGCCACTGTGCCCAGCCGCATGTCAATCTTTTACAAATTAAATCAACAAAGTTAATTGGCCAACTGATATATATATAAAAAATTAGCCGGGCATGGTGGCGCATGCCTGTAGTCCCAGCTACTCGGGAGGCTGAGACAGAAGGATCACTCAAGCCCAGGAGATTGAGGTTGCTGTGAGCTAGGCTGACGCCACGGCACTCACTCTAGCCTGGGCAACAAAGCGAGACTCTGTCTCAAAAAAAAAAAAAAAAAAAAAAAATCAACAAAGTGTTCCTGTTACTTTTATACCCATACATGAGTATACAATATCCTAATGTCTTATGTAAATGAGTAGAAAATAAAAACATTTCTCTGAAGAACATCTGTAAAAAGAGGTTTCCTCCTATGTTGTTTAGCACATGCACTTCGAATTCAGACATTATCTGAAACATGCTCTAGCACTTAACAATATGATTTTGGAATTTGTGGGCAAGTCACTTAACCTTTTTAAAGTCGATAAACTTATTTCACAATATAGTTAGTTGTTCTGAG
>VSMF01194327.1:0-16516 GCA_008750915.1 Microcebus jonahi | reverse complement strand
GCCACCAATACCATAGTTTTGACTCAAGGCCTGAATTCCAGAGCTGCTGCTTTCCTTGTTGGAAACCTCTAATTTGCATTATTTCCAAATGACGATGGATTTAACAGTTTGAGGCACAGGCCAAGGGAAGAGAGGGAACAGTCTCAGGTTGGCTCAGCAGACCGGCACACTCTTCCCAGGAGGCTGAAGCTTTGATTTCGTGGTGCACCTCTGGCTTTGGTCCCAGTTTTCCTTGCAGGAGTGACTGGGAAAACCAAGAGATCTGGGCTCTATGACCCGAGCCCTGCTGGTCCCCTCCTGGGGACCTTGCCCCACACTCCCTATAGGAGTGACCAGACGTCTCTAGAGCCTCACATCCCAGTGTTGTGTGGCCCATCATTCCCATGAAATTTTTCTGGAAACCGCCTTTGAGAACCAATGGCCAAGGGGGTTAGCAAGGAAGGACTTGTACACCGATAATATCATCGTATGTTAAAAATATGAATTGCACCCCTCTTACTCTTGGAAGGATTTGAGGCTGCTCTCGTGGCCTGGCCCGGGATCATTTGGCCTGGGTTGAGCTGTTCCTGGGGAGGGCTGCCTTGTCTCCCAAGCTGCTCTTCCCAGCCTCAGAGAGCTCTGCTCAGCAAACCCTGACTCAGCCCACGGGAAGTCAGTGCTGCCCTGGACGCTGAGCTAGAGGCACGAGCACACCGTCTTCCCGCAACAAGGACAGCCATGAAAGCCCATCGTTTCGGAGCCTAAGCTAAGTGTCAGTAGAGACATACCTCCAGGTTCTGTTCCTGGGGTCAGAGAGGGCTTCTTTCAGGACTCCTAAGGGTTTTGTGTAGGAGCCTCGGGCAGCCCAGGTGGTGGTGGCAGATGCGGATGGGACGCTGGTTGCCTGTCCCTCTGCAGCCAGAGCCCTCTGCTTTTGTTCTGGCTTTTACCCAGTGACCTCTAGAGAATAAGCAGTCTCCTGCGACAGCCAACTCTGTCACTGCTGGTCTGGGGACATAGAGCCAGGAGGCGCACGCCGGCCTGAGGCTTGCTCCCTTCCTTCACATGTGGGAGGGACAGCTCCCTTTTCCTGGAAGAGGCAAGTGCAGGAGTGGGATTTAGCCCCAGGCCGGCAGTTGTGATCGGCAGAAACTCCTTCCTCAGCGCCTCCTGTAGCTTACCCAGCATGTATGTGCCACAGAGAAGCCTCAGGGGAAGTCTGCACTGTCTCGGGGAGAAGTTGTCCTTTACCTGTTGATTAGGCAAAAAAATTCCGGGAGACACTGAGGGTCACTGAGTGTCTGGACAGAAGAGGGCACGGGCAGCTTTTGCAAGCACTGGGTTTGGGAGGCCTTTTGTGTGCAGAGACATTCGGCCAGAAGCCGAGTCTCGGGGCGCCAGCAGAGGGCGGCAGAGAGACAGCCAGCAAAGACCGCCAGGGCAGAGGGTCCCCAAGGCCCCCCAGTAGTCAGCTCTTCCTGAGGAGAGGTAAAGTGGGAAAAATTAGGACTATGTTGTGAGAGGGTTTTCTTTGTTTTTAAATTTTTTGGTAAATCCAAATGTATTCTATCTAAAGAGCATTTTGTTGTTCTTACTTTTTTGGTGCTCAAATAACCTTTTCTGTAATGATGGTGGCTTGCACAACAGTTAACACACTGTTAATTACTCACTCTGTGTCAGACCCTGACTTAGAACTATGAGGATTTACTCATCTCATCCTCACAATTACCCTGCCATGGCAGGCGCTATTATCCCACTTTATAGATGAGGAAATCGAAGCACGGATGGATTAAGTTACATGCCCAAGGTCACATGCGAGGAAGTGGTGGACCTGGGATTCGAACTCATGGCAGTAAGACCCGCAAGCTCTATACATAAGTGCCGTGAGTGGGGACAGTAGTGGCCTGGAGAGCGCACACCCTCTAAAGGGGCAGGGACTGCTGCCCCCGCTGGTCTTGGCGTGTGGGAATGTGGGACCACTGCCCCCAGACCATCCTGAAATCTGCACTTTTAATGGGACATTTCCCAATTTTTACATGTTGGCTACTGATTCATATATAAAAAAGATCACCGAGGAATAAACAAAACACACTTGTAAGCCGCATCCCCCATCTGTGACCTATGGGTAGGTGCTGACAGTTTTTTTAAAAAATAATATTTAGCAAATTAAAAGCTTGGTGCCCCCTCCCTTATTTTAAAAAACCTACTGGTCTGTGGAGTCCCGAGTCTGGGACCCTCCTGTGTACACGATGTGGGAAGGCTCCACGGGCTCTGCGGTGGCGGGCGCAGAGGCAGGCAGCAGGGGGGATTTCGGAGGCAGCACCGAGGAGCCTGTCTCGTCCCTGTGGCTGCACTTGTCCTTAGCAGACTGTGCAAAGAGCAGATGCCAGGATCCCCTCATGGTTAGGGGCTGATGTGCTGAAATTTGGAAAATCAAGGAGAATTACGGTTTAGAAATTCCCAACTCAATAATGATCTGTCCATATCTTACATATCATCTTTAAAATTCTACAGTTCCCATGTGGTCTCCTTTCATACCTCCCTCTCATGCCTCTGTCTCCTTTCCACTGCTTTCTCCAATCTGGAAAGAACACAGAAAGTCAAGAGACCTGGGTCTGGGTCCTGCCACTGCGGTCACTTGCAGGGTGGTGGTGGACAGGCCACACGAGACCTTCGCTGTCAGGAGGTGAGAACCCGGCCCCCTTATCTCGCAAGGCTGTCGTGAGGTGGTATGAAATACGCTATTAAAAATACAGTCCGGGCGTGGTGGCTCATGTCTGGAATCCCAGCACTTTGGGAAGCTGAGGTGGGAGGATTGCTTGAGGCCAGGAGTTCGAGAGCAGCCTAGGTGACATAGTGAGACCCTATTTAAACTGCTGCCAAAACAGTGGCCCCTGATGAGGCAATTCTTGTTCACAGCCTGACCCCATCTTGGGGCTCACTCTCTGCTGCTCTGCCCCCTTCCGCACCACCCTTGGTGAAGGGGCCTTTCCTGTTTTTTCTCCCTCCTCGATCTAGAAGATGCTCCCTGGAGCCTGGCTGTGCTGGGCCTCCCTCCTGCTGCTGGCCAGGCCCGCCTGGCCCTGCCCCGCGGGCTGTGACTGCTTCATCCAGGAGGTGTTCTGCTCGGATGAGGCGCTGGCCGCCATCCCGCCCGACATCCCGCCGCACGCCACAGACATCATCTTTGTGGAGACCTCGTTCACCACGGTGGAAACCAGGGCCTTTGGCGGCAGCCCCAACCTGACCAAGGTGGTCTTCCTCAACACCCAGCTGCGCCACTTCGGGCCTGATGCCTTCGGGGGGCTGCCCCGGCTGGAGGACCTGGAGATCACAGGCAGCAGTCTCTCCAACCTCAGCACCGACATCTTCTCCAACCTGACCTCGCTGGGCAAGTTCACCCTCAACTTCAACACGCTGGAGGCGCTGCCCGAGGGCCTCTTCCTCCACATGGACAGCCTGGAGTCCCTCCAGTTGCAGGGGAACCGGCTCCAGACCCTGCCTGAGAGGATCTTCCAGCCTCTGAGGCGTCTGAAGACCCTCAACCTGGCCCAGAACCTCCTGGCCCAGCTCCCCGAGGAGCTGTTCCACCCCCTCGCCAGCCTGCAGACCCTGAAGCTGAGCAACAACGCGCTCTCTGGCCTCCCCCAGGGCGTGTTTGGCAAGCTGGGCAGCCTGCAGGAGCTCTTCCTGGACGGCAACAAGATCTCAGAGCTGCCCCCGGGCGTGTTCTCGCAGCTCTTCTGCCTGGAGAGGCTGTGGCTGCAGCGCAACACCATCCGGCACCTGCCGCCGCCCATCTTCTCCGCGCTGGGCAATCTGACCACCCTGAGCTTGCAGGGGAACACGCTGCGCGGGCTGCCCGCCGGCCTCTTTGCCCACACCCCAGGCCTGGTTGGCCTGTCCCTGTCCCATAACCAGCTGGAGACTGTCCCTGAGGGTGTCTTTGCCGGCCTGTCCAACCTGAGTTCCCTCACGCTGTCGCACAACGCCATCGCCCACCTCCCAGCCGGCGTCTTCAGGGACCTTGAGAACTTGGTCAATCTCTACCTGGGCAGCAACAACCTGACGGCCTTGCACCCGGCCCTCTTCCAGAACCTGTCCAGGCTGGAACTGCTCAGCCTCTCCAGGAACCAGCTGACCACACTTCCAGAGGGCATCTTCAACACCAACGACAACCTGTTCAACGTGGCCCTGCACAGCAACCCCTGGCAGTGTGACTGCCACCTGGCCTACCTCTTCAGCTGGCTGCACGAGCACACGGACCGGCTGCTGAACATCCAGACCTACTGCGCAGGCCCTGCCTACCTCAAGGGCCAGGTGGTGCCGGCGCTGAAGGAGGAGCAGCTGGTGTGCCCCGTCACCCGGGACCGCCTGGGCTTCCAGGCCCCGGGGCTGGACGACAGGGAGCCAGGGGGCAGCTGGGATCTGGTGGTGGAAGACAGGGCAGCCCGGAGCCGGTGCACCTACAGCAACCCCGAGGGGACGGTGGTGCTGGCCTGTGACGAGGCCCAGTGTCGCTGGCTGAACATCCAGCTGTCTCCTCGGCAGGGCGAGGGCTCTCCGGGGCTGGCGTACAATGCCAGCCAGGCGTGGGACCTGCGGTCGAGCTGCGGCTCTGTGCGGGTCACCGTGTCTGTGGGGGCTCAGGCAGCCGGGCCCTAGGAGCAGGCACACAGGCGCCGGGGCAGGTGGCCTCTGGGGCTGGCCAGCCGGCTGGTGAGCATGGGGGGCCCAAGGGGAGCTGAGTCCCCAAAGCTTTGGATTTTCAGATGACAGACGCATGGGGTGGCAAGGGACGTTTCATCTCCAAGGTGGGGGAGGGTCAGGCCTGCTCCCAGCACCTCCCCCTCCCCTTTCTCCTCCATCGCCCCTCTCAGAGCCTGCGGCCTAGCAAGGCCATTCTTACACTGTGCAAAGCACCCTGAAGAATAAAACCCCCGGCCCCCATGTTTCCCTGTTACTTCCTACCCGCCCGCTCGCTCCCCACTGGCGGACCATTCGCCACTGTTCCAACCACGCAAAGTGGAGCCAGCCCTTTGACATGGGGTTCAAAAGCCAAATGTCTGTTTCCGTTTCTCTCCCTCGGATTGTGTTTCTAGTTGATATAAAGAAAAACAGGAGGCGATAGAAGCAGAGGTGACCAGGAAGCGCAGAGCAGGGTCCGACTGGTGTGTGTGTGTGGGAGGATCCGTGGGCAGCGCCCACATCCATGCCGCGCCCGGGAGAAATGGAGACAAGACGGCGCGCTGGGAAGGGACGCCCCAGCCGCTCGGCTTTCATGCCACGCAGCCCCCAGAGGGAGGCGGCTTTGCCTGCTCAGCACAGGGTGGCTGTTCCCAAGGAGAGAGAAAAGGTCCGAGGTGTGGGGCGCAGGCTGGGTGGGCTGGCGACAGGCTTCAGTCTCAGCCTTCCCACAGCATCTTCCGGCCCTGTGGGCGCCCTCTCACTGCAGCTGTTCTAACACACCCGCAGTCACCAGCCCAGCCACTCCTTCAGCCTTTCACAGCCACTGCCCGCATGCTGGCTCCTCGGGGCTCAGTCATCCACCTCCCCGGCTGTCACATGCACCCCGGGTGGGAGGAGGCGTGGGGCCTCCTCTGCCCGACCGCCCCTCTCCTCTCCTCTCCTGGGCTCAGCTCTTTCTGGCTCCGCGCTCATATCTGCCTTCTCAGAGCCTGTGTTGCTCTGGTTGGCCACAGACACGTCTAATCCAGGCCTTGTCCTCAACCCCTCCTGGGTCCCCTCCAGCAGAGTGGCCGGCCCCAGAGCGGGGCGTATTCTCCAGTCTCTCCTGCCCCTTAGTCCTCATGGCCAACTAGGCGATGAATACGCAGGCTTCCAGCTTCTGAGATCCTTCCAGCCATTTCTCCTTCCCACTCCCAGGCTCTCTGGACCGAACCCTGCACAGCCTCCGACCTGGTTTCCCAGCTGCAGTGTGGACTGGCCTGGGACAGGGAGGGAGAAGTGACCCAGACAGACAGCAGGTCCCAGGAGCTCACGGTGTGTGGGGAGGGATCAGACAGGGCACAGGGAATGAAAATGCAAAGCAGGGAGAGGTCAGCGCATGCAAGGGCTGGAGAGTTCGGAGGAGGCGAGGCTAGCAGGGGCCTCAGGGAGGGCTGCAGAGCAGGGGACATGTGCAGGAAGAGCTGGGGCCACAGGATGGAGCCCGGCAAGCAGGAGAGGTCAGGGCCACCTTGGGCCACAGGGAGAGGGGAGGAAGAGGAGGTACAGCTAGGAACCCACGTGGAGCCTGTTCTGCAGGGCCTCTCGGAGTGACGACTGAGGGGCATGCAATGAAGAGCCCAGAGATCAGGGATTCCAGGGAAACAGATTCTGAAGTTTCCAGCAAACTACCAGCACAGACACAGAGGGACTGAAAAGCCTAAATGTGAATTACAGAAATGAGAATTGAAACAACGTAAGTATCACTTTGTGCCTATTAGTCCCGCAAGAGTTAGAAAGTTGGATCTCACCAGGCGTGGGCCAGGATGTGGGCACGGGGAAGCCCCGGGCACTGCTGGCCATGCCTAAGAAAGGGTTTGGTGAGGGAGCCAAGTGGGTGGGGTTGGGAGATGGGGGGGAGACGCCTGGGGTGATCTCAGGTTTCTCTCCTATGTGGCTGGACAGCAGTGAGGCCATGAACCAAGGACAGGGGCAGGTTTGGGGGAAGCCAGGTGTGAGATGCCCACATTAGACTGGAAAGCACAAGCTCTCTCATCTCCTGGGCTCTCACTATGTTGCCCAGGCTGGCCCTGACCTCCTGGGCTCAAGCAGTCCTCCTGCCTCGGCCTCCTGAGCAGCTGGCACTACAGGCATGCGCCACTGTGCCCAGCTTGTGGGGCCATTTTAAAACACAGGCTTCCTGAGGCCCAAATCAACTAACCTCTGAGGTGACAGAGGCAGTTCAGCAGATTCACCAATGCAAGACCCTCACGTTCATTTGGTTTAAGAATCATCCTGTCAGGTCCTTCCCAGGTTGGGGGACGTGGCCTCAGAAAGGCCCAGGACTCTTTGCTGTGTCCGGCTGCTGGTGTCCACCCAGGCGTAAGGAAATGGCACCATTCTCCACACAGCAAACACCCATCTGAGCTACAGACATGGTCCAACTGCCACGTCCGCTGCCAGGATAAAGGGACAAGATCATCTAGCAGACGTTTTTTCAATTATATTTCCCCCTCAAAATGTAACTCTGTATTAAATTAAAACCCAATAATCTCTCTCTGTGCCAAGTGCTGTGGGGAGGGGTCACCGGCCTCCCGCCAGCTCAGACACCAAGGTAAGCTCTGTGTGTGCCCTGCACTCCAGGGTCCTCATGTCCCATCTCCCTGTGGCGTGGTTCGGTCTGGTCCAGCAGTGAGGGTTCCTGTGGGTTCTGGACTAGAAATCAGCATGCCTGGCTCTTCCCACCCCTTCCTTAACATCTGGCCTTTGGCAGACCATGGCTCCTCTCTGGGCCTGTTTCCTCATCTGTGTAACTAAGAGGTTGGTTCTCGATGCCAGAGGAATCCTAGAATCTCCTGGGGAGGTCTAAAAAAGACAACTATGACAAAAACCCAAACACGGGTACCTGGACCCATTTTCTGAGATTCTAATTTACATTAGCCTGGTGGGGGGTGGTGTGCAGATACCAGCTTTTTAAAATTTCAATTCCCCTGATTCTAACACGTGGCCAGGGTTGAACACTTGGGGCTGAATTTGTCTGAGGTGCAGGTGTAGGTCTTACGGTGGCAATCTGTAGCTAGGCCGGGGCAGTTGTGCACAGCTAGGCTTGTCAGCCCCACTTGGCGTCTGCTCTGGATGAACCGTGAATGAACCAAGCCACAGATGCTGCATATAAAAATATTTTAGGAGTGTTTTTTGTTGATGTTTTAAATTTTATCATCCTTGATGTCCTTGTAGATCTTGCATTGTTTTTAACCTTTAAAATTAAAAAAAATTATTTTTGTCATCTTTTAGAGATTATGTCTCACTATGTTGCCCAGGCTGGCCTCGAACTCCTAGGCTCAAGGGATCCTCCCACCTCAGCCTACAGGGGAGCTGGAATTACAGGTGCATGTCATTGTGCCTGGCGGTTCTTGCATTTTTGAAAAAACAGCAGCTGGGGGTGCACACTGCCTTTTTTCCTTACAAGGATGGCTGTCATTCCAAAGCTCCTCCTTCCAGCAGGGAGGACTCCCTCCAATGAGCTTTGACTGCTGTATTGTTCTTCAGTGATGTCCTCCCGCATGCCAGCCACGTGACCCTAGGCAGGTTGCTAAGCTATCTGTGCCTCCATTTCGTCACCATTAGTGTTCGTCACATAACAATATTCACCTCATGTTATTGGTGAAGATAAAATTAGTGCATTCAAATAAAGCACCCAAAACAATGACATGTGGTAAGTTGTCCAAAACAGTTATTTTGTATTATTATTTTTGTTACTATTATTTCTGGAAGAGAACTGTGGGTGAAAGTGGGGATGGGGTAGGCAAGTGCTGGCTCACATTTGTTTTACCTGTTCCTGGTGGTCTGTTTGGGGGAGAATGTGAAAACTGCTGTTTACGTGTCAAAATTGTATTATTTGAGAGGATTGGAAATGCAATGTACAAAATCGTTCAGTGGTAACAGTGGATATTGAAAAATTGGACGGTGCTGTCAAAGATGAGCCGATCCCGCACGATGCACATGGGAGGGTGAATTCTGTCTTCCACTGTGTTCACTTGCTCCCCCACGCGCACCTGCGAGCGTTTCCAGTCACCAGCCTGCGACGCCCCGATCCTGGTCTCACGGCGCCCCCTGGCGGCTTGAGGAAGAACGGCTTTCCTTTATTCCAGAGAAGTCAGAACCGGTCACCCAGAAGGGACATGGGCACATTGACGCGGTGGCCCGGGACACTTCCTGGCGGGTAGGAGGAGCTGTCACCGTTTGCTTCTGTCCCCTGCCCCCATGAAGAACCGCCAGGTCCACTCAGTGCCCACACTGCCACCTCACGGGCTGGGAAATGCTGGGGCGTTCCAGCTTGTCCCAGGGATGACGCGCCTCCTGCACAAAGACTTGTCCCACGTCCCCGCCACTTCCACACGTGCCGCTAGACACTAACATGGTGCAAACCCTGTCGGTAACGGTCTCGGCCAGGAATCTGCTCCTGTAACGTACGTCCACACGGACAGGGGGACCTGCGGTCCGCACATTGTTAGTGTTCTGGGACCTCACCTGGCAGGTGCGTTCTGGGAAGATTGGGCTGTGTTTTCTTCGGAATTTTATCAAGTTGCTCAGCATTTTGGAAAATGTTTTTTTCTTGGCAATGCTTAGTTTTTATTTCGAAATGTCAAATATAAATAAAAAGCAACTTCTCTTAAATTTATCCTTTACTTGGCCGGGTGCGGTGGCTCACGCCTGTAATCCTAGCACTCTGGGAGGTCAAGGTGGGCGGATTGCTCGAGGTCAGGAGTTCGAAACCAGCTTGAGCAAGAGCAAGACCCCGTCTCGACTATAAATAGAAAGAAATTAATTGGCCAACTAATACATATAGAAAAAATTAGCCGGGCACGGTGGCACATGCCTGTAGTCCCAGCTATCGGGAGGCTGAGGCAGGAGAATTGCTTGAGCCCAGGAGTGTGAGGTTGCTGTGAGCTAGGCTGATGCCACGGCACTCACTCTAGCCTGGGCAACAGTGAGACTCTGTCTCAGAAAAAAAAAAAAAATTATCTTTACTCATTATAAATAGGTGAAAGTGACTTCATTATATCTCTCGTGGGGCTTTGGACAAGCACTCCATGTGGAAATGGATAGTATTTTATTATAAATTACCTTTTAGTTCTATTTTATATCACAGTTAGAACATTTTATTTTTTAATTCTCTGCAAGGTCCAATTATATTATGTGTGAATCTTTACTTCAGGAGACTGAAGCGGGCGTTACAAATGATTTGCTATACACAGGAGCGTTGGGTCTGTGGGGAGGAGACCCACTGTTCCGAAGTCACAGAAGGAGCAAAAACCAGATGGTCTTCATCAACCGAGACCTGGTGGTTACTTCCTGACACGTCTTCCCTCTTGAGGCAGAGGCTATGGGTCTCTGCCTGTGCTTCTCCTCCCCTCCTGCTCTCCTCCGGCATCCGTTCCCCGTGCTCCCAGGCTTGGTGGCAGAGGGGTACCTGGGGATACCGTGGGCAGAGCCAAGGAAAGCTGAGCATGAGGTGGCTGCCTGGGCTTGCACAGGACCGTCCCCACAGCAGCTGCTGAAAACGAGAGGGGCTGCAGGCTCCGGCTCCAAGTGCCCTCTGCTTAAAGCAGCGCAGCCAAGAGCAGCATCTGCTCCAAGGAACGTAACTGTTCAGCATTTTATCACTTAACTGGCAAGTCCTCAGAATGATGTTTGCCAAGGTGTTGACAAGGCGGCCTGGCCATGCGGAGACAGCACATGTGCTCCGTGGCTGTGCACGCCAGGGTGCCACGGCTGCTCTGACCCCGTGTGAGCCTTGTGAAGTGGAGGCCCCCCGGGACTTAATTTGCCCTGGCTTCAGGACAAATTACGTGCAGCTTGGCCTGCCAGCCCTCCTTTGGGCCCTTTTCCTCTGACCACATGCTACTTCCATTCGTGCTCCTCTCTGGGGCTGTTAGAGGAAGATCCGTTCACTTACTGCACAAACCTTTGGTGGTGTCTTAGGCCAGGACCCTAGAAGCGGACCATGAGCTGAGGGTCCAGGCACAGGTGATTTATTGAAAGGAGATGATCCCAGGAGAAACTGGTAAGGGCAGTGCAGACAGGAATGGTGGGGAAGCCACAGGCATGTGGTTTCAGAGGAAGAGCCAGCCCTAGCAGGATCCTGCAGGAAAGCCCTGAGTATAAATTATTTCTCAGAGTTTGCCTCAACCCAGGCAAGGGAGCAGGGCTTTTAGACCCCTCCCCAGTCACTGACTAAGGCTACCTACCCGTCTTCCCTGGAATAGCCCGAGGACGGTTCCCCAAAGCGAGTTAGACAACCAGGTTAGGTGTGCAAGCACCCAGAGCTGGGGAAAGGCCACAGAAGCAGTCAGGGGCCTTGGGGTCTGATGGTACGTATCCAGTATCGACCACAGTGGCCCCCTCTGTGCCAGGTGCTGGACTAGGGTGTGGCTTCCCTGAGCGTGTCTTCCCTGCGTGTGTCCTCTGTCCACTCAGGGAGGGACTGTATTTGGTTACTCCTGCTGAAATGCGCCTTAGCTGATCAGGGTCCTCCACCTGACCCTAAGGAAGTCACTGCCTCTTTGGGGCTCAGTTTCCCTTACCTAAGTGAGGGGGTTGGACACTATAAGACCCTCGCTCCTTCCACTTTCAACTCTGTGATCACAGGAGCTTAACATGGGGGTGTGGGTCCTGATAAAGAATGCAATGTTTGGCCATCATTTGTCAGTCCTTAGATAGTTTGTATCTAGAGATATATGATCAAAGTTTTATTATAATGTTGATGAAGCAGCCAAATGATCTTATTAGATGGCAGAATGGAGTCATAATTAATATAAGCCTTTTCTGTAAATTCAATCACAAGAGCTTAGGAGAGAGTTTGAGATAGGGCGAGGAGTGTGTGTGTGTGTGTGTGTGTGTGTGTGGTGTGTGATTTTAGGGGGATGTTTTTAGGGTGGTGATGTACTCAAGCAAATAAGGCCTAAGAACAAAGAGTATGAATAAAAGGTAACTGCCACTTGAGGCAGGACAAAAGAAGTGTAAAACAGTTGAGCTACTTTTTACTTGGCTTCTGCCCACCCACATTGCAAGGAACACAAACCAGCGTCTCCATGGAGTGAGTAACTGTTTTGTGGCCAGGGAAACAGTTTTTGTGGTGGGTCATTGGTGGCACAGAACCCGCCATGACCAGATCAACAACGTGTATGTAGCTCTGTTTTCCGGAGCCCACCTTGGAAGGGGTGGTGTCTTAGTGAAGGGGGATTTTCTACCTGTCTCCTGCACCATAAAATATGTTGGCAAGACATGGGGACCTGGCACGGCAGTGTGCTCCCGGCTGACCCGTTCTATGCCTGGGGAGGAGTGTTGTGCCCCCACTAATGCTTGGGGCTGGGTCACAGTGGAAGCCTGAATGCCAAGCAGACATTAGGGGGATTGATGGAAGGGGAGTGGTTTGGGGGCCTGGGAGAGGGGTGCAACTGCAGCTTCACTGTGGTTATTTACAGCCTCGCTGAATAACCAGGTTGACAGGTTGCCGTAAGCTGGCCTGGCTGGCACACAGCCCCAGCCTTCTGCCCACCCCCCAGCGTGGGGAACGTCAGCCTCAGAGACAGTGACCAGACTCAGCAGGTGTGGAAGGAAAGACCGCAGAACTGTAACCCAAGACCTCTTTACCCAGAGAGAGGTGTACATGTGTCCACATGCCTGAACCCCTAAATATTTACACAAGTGTACATTTGTGAAAGAGATGTAGCACAACTATTGTGATTGGTACTTTTGGTACAAGTAGAATGAGCATGAATAATCCCAAATAAGAAGAAATCCAGAGACAGCTCTTGGGGAAGGTATTAATAATTGGCTTGGGGAATGCACATTGAAGCATTTTTGTTTTTGTCTTTTTGATTTGTTTGTTTTATGGTGTGTGTATGTGTGTTTCTTTTGGCAACAGAAGTACCAATCTGATCCTATTTAACTTGCCCACGTTTTTGTTTGCTGCGCTTGCCTGGCATTGTGGGCCCAGGAGCCCAGGAATGTCCTGGTTTGGAGGGGCTGACTGAGCGGGTCAAGCATCTGCGGTGCTCCCGTCCGCCCACGCACACGCAGCAGGACGGGGTCTGGTCTAGCAGCCCCACCAGCAGCGGCCGGAGGGCAGTGAGGGGGGGCAGTGTGGAGTCAGAAGTCCAGGCCAGGGCCTGGTGTGGCCGCTCCCTTCTGTGACCCGGGCCGTGTCACCTCTGCCTGGTGTGCCTCAGGGGACGGCGAATCAAGTGAAGCAGTGCAGGAGAAAGTGCGTGGGGACTGTGACGTTCCCCCGGCGGGTCTGGGTGGGTGTAAAGTCCTCGGCCTAGACAGCCTCCCAGAGGCGGGGCAGGCCCGGGAGACCTGTCGAAAGGAAGTCGGTCCGGGCAGCAGAGCAGCTCCCTGGGGGGTACAGCCACAGGCCCTGCAGAGTCCCGGGGTGCAGGGGAAGGAGGAGGTGCTGCCCCTGGATGAGGCTGCCTGGTACTCGAGGGAGCTCTGGAGTCACAACAAAACTGAGTCTGACGTGGTGGTTTGTGACGCCCCTGGGCTGAAGGGCCTCATGGCCACCGGCCCCTTCCCTCCCTTTCTTCCATTCACTCCACAAGCTCCGCGTGGCCGGAGAGGCAGCCCGGGGAGAGATGCTCTCACAGAGAGAAGCCTGGGGTCCCGGGCCTCCAGGGAAGTACTTTTGTCGACTGCTGCACACCAAATTACCCTGCGACACAGGCTTAACAGCAATCATTTACTCTCTCTCAGAGTTTCCGTGGGTCGGGATGCAGAGGGTATGGGGGACGGTCTGTCTCTGCACCATCTCGTGTGGCCTCACTTGGAGGGCCCGAGGTGGACGGAAGGCTCGCCCACTCACGTGTCTGTGGGCGGCGCTGGTGGTTGGCCATGTGGCCGCTCCCTGTGGCCTGGACTTCCTCACTGCGTGGAGACAGGGTTCTGAGCACAGGAGTGAAGCATCGTCCTTTTATAGCCTCGCCTAGGAAGTCACACAGCTTCGCTTCCACTGGGCGGTACTGGCCTGAGGTCACGAGTCCCACCCAGGTTGGGTGGGGAGAACACAGACCCCACCGCCCTGTGGGAGGAGTGTCACGATGTAAGGAGACCCTGCGGGGCGGGATAGCATGTGGGAGGGGCTGTCTTTAGAAAATACGCCCTGCCACACCCATCTAGGGGACGGGTGAGGCAGTCAGGGGGTCTTTCTGGAGGAGGTGTTGCTTGGGCTGAGTCTTTTTCTTTTTCTTTTTTTTTTTTTGACACAGAGTCTTGCTGTGTCATCCCAGCTAGAGTGTGCTAGAGTGTAGTGGCATCATCACAGCTTACAGCAACCTAGAACTCCTGGGCTCAAGTGATTCTCCTGGTCAGGAAGGGATCTGAGATCGCCTGGCTTCAGGGCCCTGAAAGGGTCTGCAAAATCTGGTACGGACTTTTTCCCTGGGGCAGGGGCCATATCTTCCCTCTGATTCCCAGAGAGCTTGGCAACCCCAGGGGGTCGTGAACTCTTCCAGGCTGCCTTGGTCTCCTAGAGTGCTGGTATTATAGGCGTGAGCCACCGTGCCCCACTGGACTGAGTCTTCAAGACTGGAGAAAATAGGATGTGTGGGAAGGAGGTTAGGAGAGAGTCCAGGTGCAGGGCAGCAGCCACTGTGGGCTGGGGTGGGGGAAAGAGTGTGGACCACTACAGGGGGTTCTCTGACACTGGAACAGCCTGTGCTGGAGGCAGGGGTGAGGGGAGGGGGCTGCAGGGGAAGGGGCTCAGCCTGGAAGAGTTCACGACCCCCTGGGGTTGCCAAGCTCTCTGGGAATCAGAGGGAAGATATGGCCCCTCCCCCAGGGAAAAGGTCTGTACTAGATTTTGCAGACCCTTTGAGGGCCCTGAAGCCAGGCGATCTAAGGTCCCTTCCTGCCCTTCACATCTCCACTGACCCAGGAAAGGAGGTGTCTGGACCCACGTGAGGGAGGAACCTCTGGGCCAAAGCCAGCTGCTCCTGCCGCTGCTGCTGCCAACCCCAATTCAGTGTTCTCTGTGCTGCCCAAGGCCCCAGTCACCCCAGGTGTGGCACTGAGGTATGACTCGAGGCACCGCTGAGTGCTCCAGGCTCAGAGGACCTGCAGCTTGTGCCTCAGCCAGTCCTGCTGGCGTGACGAGGTGGAAAGGTGGGTGCCCATTCTGGTCAGTGTTTCAACACTTGGATTCATGGATGAGCAAAGCTAGTGCGGACAGGGGCGGGGGGTGGGGTGGGGTGGGGAGAAGTTTATTTTGAATTAAGAATATCAACTGTCTTGATCTGCTATTATTGTTATTCCATAAAAGCAAGGATGTTTTGAGACCGTATAAAGAAGGTACGACACAACTCTGTGCAAAGAAAGGCCCCTGCAGGCGTGTTCTGCACACTCTCAGCTGTGTCCTGCCTCGGTGTGCTGTGGACCGCCCAGTCTGTCTCCCAGACCAGCCCTGTGCATGCTCGCGCTGGTGGCCCTCGGCTACTTCCTCCCAGCGCAGCTGCCTCCCTGCTGTCTGTGATGAGGCCACAGGCCCAAGCCCCAGAGGGACAAGGCAGTTTGGCTGTACTTGAGGTGCCACCTACTACTCTGCCTTCGCAGTCATTTCAAATGTGAGTCACAAGGGGGGACAGAGATGGGTCACAAGGGGGGTGTCCAGCCAAACCTACCAGACAATGGCCTTAGTACAGCAGACAGCAGCAGGGCCATGCCACCTACATCTCTGCAGGTGTATGTAATCCCAGGAGCATGTCTGCTTCACCCTAGCTCTCGTCCCAAATGCCACACCCGGCCGGTGGCACCACCAAGCCCTGGCTAGATCTGGTGTCCACTGCATATCCTTGGTCTTCTGGGCATAGAGTCTCTCTGTTCACAAAGTACTTCCGTGTGGTTCTGATTCTCAAGGTCGGTGGGGAGGGGGTATGGGTTCTGCTTTACAGATGGGAGCCAAGGCCCAGAGAGCATCCTTCTCTTGCCCGAAGTCACACAGCACTGCTGCCAGAACTGGGATGACTCTGTGGGTCCGACAGCTTCTCTGGGACAGCCCTGTTTCCACCACAGCATCCACTGTCCCCCACCTGAGGCCTGGCGTATCCCTGAGCCACCCGACAGCACCTCGCCCTGCTCCACCCAGGAGGCTCAGCTACGGGACAGGGTGACTCAGGCACAAGTCAGCTTTTGCCTGGGCTGAGAAAAGCTGGAACAGAGAGCCGCACTCATGCCTGCCACATCTACCTCTCCAGCCCTCCGAGTCTGGCTTCGGGGGCAAAGTAGATGTTCCTTCCTGGGAGGCCCCTCTCACTTCCACGTTCACATCTGGACTCACCGTCTCTGCTGTCCTCAGCTGCTTCCTCTGTGCCCCTGTGCTCACACTGGCCTGCAGCCCCCACACCCACGCCCCTCCCTCTCTGGCTGTTTCTGTCTCAGGGGACATCCCCCAGGTCCCTTGCACTCTGGGCTTGCAAATAGGTTTGGCCCAGAGCAGGTGGCAGGCGAGAGGGGGCAGAGGGGAGAAGCCAGCGCATCCCTTCCCCGGCTCTGCTCCAGGAGGCACGTGCAGCAGGGCCGAGGGCTGCTCCCTGGCCCGCCCCACGGCACAGGCCTGCCCTTGCTTCTGCTCAGTCGGCAGCTGTGGCCCTTCGGGCTCCCGTTACCTGCCTCCCTTTCTTGCCCGTCCTGCCCTAGATGGTGTCAGTGCCTTCCTCACATTGCTCATCTCTGGGCTGCCTCAACATCTTGTTTGGCTTCTCAGTTTTTATACCATTTAGGCAACCAATCCCCTGTATTAAAGTCCCTCTGTTTGAAATACCGGTGTGGTTCCTGCTGCCCGCTGGCCCCCTGGCTGACACAGTTCCTT
>VSMF01194319.1:0-21167 GCA_008750915.1 Microcebus jonahi | reverse complement strand
TAGCAGATATTTATTTCTCACAGTTCTGGAGGCTGGAAAGTCTAAGATCAAGGAGCTAGCGATGTCTGGTGAGGGCCCTTTCCTCATGAATGCTGCCTCCTGGCTGTGTCATTAAAAGGCAGAAGGTCTCTTTTATAAGGGACTAATCTCATTCATGAAGGTTCTCTGCCCTTGTGATCTAGTCACCTCTCAAAGATCCCACCTCTTAATACCATCACATTGGGATATCACGGGTTCATTCAAGACATGGCTTCCACATATTTATTGTGAATTCAAGATAGGAATTATGGGGGACCACCAACATTCAGACCATGCCAGTCTCCCTTTATGGCTACTTTACGAAAGGGCAATTTCAGGGGCATCCAAAAGGCTATCCCTGCAACGCACCTGCCTGCAGCCTGCAACCTCTAAGACTCCTCAGTCAGGTTGTCAAAAGGGACCCCCTAAATGACTCCCAGAGTATGAGCAAAGGAACCTCATCGAGTGTCGGAAGACTTCTGACCACTCCCATTTCCTATGTGCTCTACTGTGCCCATTTCCTATGTGCTCTACTGTGCCCATTCCTATGTGCCCATTTCCTATGTGCTTCCACTGTCCAGGCCACAGGATCTGGCCTGGACAGTGGCCTCAAGGTTAAGAGACTTGCTCTGGGGTTTGCCAAGGTCTATGGTTTTACACCATTATAATTGTCTCTCAAGAAGCCATGTCATCATTTCCAGCAAGATCCTAAGGTCTGGAGTCTTGTCTTTAAAGAACACAAGAAGATCCAACGCTTGCCCACCGAGAGGCAGAAGAGGGATCAATCAGACAACCGACCTGCCATTCACTGAGAGCTGCTATTCCCCATAAAGCAGTCACATTCACGAGTCCAGAGGCTGGCTTTTGTTTTTCATTTGGGATTGGGTGCTGTTTCTTTTGCTTTTAGTGAACATATCTGGATTGTCACTTTTTATTAGCCCCTTAAAATGTTTGCTCTTAGAAAAAAATCTTCATTTTTATCTACTTAGCAGAATTCAGGTAAGGAAGAGGAAGCAGCTCAGATTGGGGTCAGCCAGGTAATTGCTGAGTGTGTCGCTGTGTGGCTCTTCCTCCTTCCCTAACAAAGAGTTTCGTATTGTCGTGTCCTTGGAAGAAAACACTCCAGACCCTGGGATGTGGCTGAAGGAGGAAAAGCACTGGTTCCCGGACAAAGGCGAGAGAAATATACGTCTTAGCAAACACCACGTGATTTAGACGAGCTTCCAGATGCAATGGATTAGATCCATGGATGCTGAAGGAATTGGAAAACGTGATGTCCCTTAGGAAACTCCCAAGGGATGTTTTCTCCTCTGAATATATTTCTGCCTTCTTCTCCTTTGGAGCGGGGACCTCAGTAACACGTCTTCCTCACAGCTTCGGAGGAGGTGGCTGATCAAGTGTGACCAGTGTTGACTTCTAGCCTGTGGGACGAGAGAGACTTCCTCAGGGGTCTTGCTCACAGGCTAAACAAATAACCTTGGGTTACTTTTTGGGACCACAGGCAGTTCAAAAAAACAGGAGGAGATCTTGACTCCAGAAGCTTCACCACTGTGATCACGAAGAAGAGAAAATACGCAAATACCAAGTAGGACAGCCAAGTTAGGGGGACGGAACGGTGAGAAACATTCCAAGCATGCATGATGGACGGAACGAGGCAGGCAGGGAGGCATTGCCAGAGAAGTTGCTAAGCAGATGGCCACGCCCCGTCCATGGGCTGGGATTCAGGTAGTCCTCCAGCCTCTGCCCTGGGCTCTGACAAGCACTTGCCCCATTCCTAGGGGTGCTGGGAGGGACAGAAAGGTATCAACAAGGACAGGCATCCAGGCACCAAGACTGAAGGCATGCAGAAGGGCCGGGCTGGAAGGTGTTATGTCACAGCGGCTGGCAGGAAGGCCACAGAGTGAGGTCAGTCTGGCTTACGTCCTTAGCTCTCCCACTTATACCTCCATGTCTGTGGGAAAGTATTTCTCTGGGCTTCAGTTTCCTCATCTGCAAACTGAGGATAGCAATGTCTACCTTGAAGTATTGCTGGTGGAATGAAATAATCCAGAACATGCTTATCGCAGTGTCTGGCACATAGCAAACACTCAAAAACTGATAGCCATTTTTTTTGAGACAGAGTCTAGAGTGCTGTGGCCTCACCCTAGCTCACAGCAACCTCAAACTCCTGGGCTGAAGCGATCCTCCTGCTTCAGCCTCCTGAGTAGCTGGGACTGCAGGCATGCGCCACCACATCCGGTTAACTTTTCTATTTATAGTAGAGATGCGGTCTCACTCTTGCTGAGGCTGGTCTTGAACTCCTGACCTCAAACGATCCTCCCACCTTAGCCTCCCATAGTGCTAGGATTACAGGCGTGAGCCACTTCGCCCGGCCGATAGCCATTATTAACACAAAAATAAGTAGAAGCCAGTTGAATCAGAGAAAGGACACAAACAAAAGAGCGATATTATCCAGATTAGCTTTGAGAGCAAATTGATTTTTAATCAGAGACAGTTGAGTTTGAGCTCCTTAAATCCCTCCTGCCCCAGGCCAAGATGCGTCCTAGTGCCCCAGAGCAGAATTGAAGCCAGAGGTGATCAAGTGGCCCCAGCGGGGGATGAAGGAGGCTGGCAGAGGCTGAGTACTAGGCGGGGCCAGCTCAGCCGTCTTTAGTTAGGTTGTAGGACAGCGTCTGGGAAAGGGATATAACTTGCTCTCGCTTTTGTCCACGAGTGTATCTAGAGACACAAATTACATTTCGAAGTAAGAACTTTCTAACGATCAGAATTATTTTAAATATGGAACAGGTGGCTATGCAAAGGGGCAAGCTCATTTTTTGCAGAAGGGGTCAATGAAAGGATGGACACACAGAGGTTCTAACAGGGGAAATTTGAGTAAGAAGGGCTGACCTCAGAGCTCGGGTACCACGCTGTGTTGGAATGGCGCCAGCTTTTGAGTGAAAAGCTAAGCACTTGCCAGAAGAGACTGAGGACTGAACCTAGTCTGGTAGGTTTGGGCACCCTTGAGAGAATCACCTTTTCTGGGGGTTAATGGAGACGGTAGCCCTTCTGCCAGGCTGTCGGCTTCCCAGTAACACCGTGCTGCTTCTGATCTTTGCAAACAAGGGGATAGTGGTGGTGCTTGGAATGGGTTGCGGGTTGGGGTTGGGGAGGGGGGAGGTGGCAAGAGAAGAGGAAACAAGAAAAAAACAGATGCACTAAGAACCTGCAATTAGTTTGTACCGTGCTATTTCCACGAAGTAGACCTCACACTTGAGATCTGAAAGGTAATCATCTGAGATATCAGCGCCCGACTATAAATAGCCAAGCTCCCGGCCTTGCGGCTGCACCCTGGGGAGAGGGGCCGGCAGAGAGGTGCCCTGCTGGGGCTCTGGGGGTCAGGGCCACCCTCCCTCCACTCATTCTTGTTAATGCCAACTCCCAGGACAGCGGAGCATCTCGATAGCTATTTATGCCCCGATTAACTGTAATTGCTGCAGTCATCACGGAAAAGCATGCCGCAGGAAGAATGACTACATTAGAAAAACTGCTGTAGCCACCCAGTGGTTATAATCAAAAAGGTGCAATCACAGGTTCCACCCAGGAGCTGCCACGAGACCCACGCTTGGCATCCCCCTCCTTCTAGGATCTGTTTGTCTGAGTCGCTGCTCTCGACTTCCTCCAGGCTCATCCAACAGCTCATCTCTCTGCCACGTCCCTGGGAGGCCTCAGGAGGGACAAGGCCAGCCTGGGTTTACAAACAGAAGCTTGAGAATCTCCAAACACACGCCCCTTGGAACAGTTTCATAATCTGGTGACATCTGCGAGCTGCAGCTCAAGCCAAAGCTCCATGCTCTGGGCCTCTTTGCACGGGCTCGGTGGCTTCCTCGCCTGTGTGCATACATGTATGTACATGCATACATGTGGGGCGGGGCGTGTTTGGGTGAATGCGTCTTTAGGCGCACCTAGTGCAGTCCCTGGGCTCCAGTGATAACGTATCTCACATATACAATGTGCAATTATCTTTCAAACGCTGCAAATGTTGCGATGAATAAAACACATTTTAAAGTATGTTTTTTTTTTTTTGTCATTACACAGCTTCTTGATGAACTGATATTCAAAGAAAAACTACTTTGATGTGGGAGATTTCAAAGTATTTTTAGCATTAGGAAGAAGGAAAACATTGGAAACCACTGCTTTACTAAGCAAAAATCCGCACGATGCCATTATGATGGGGCTATTTTTATGCTGTAGACATTTCAAAAATTTAATATAAAAATTAAGCTTGCAGCTAGCATGATTAACAGAGAGAATGTACAAAGACATCCTTAACATCTTCCTGAGTCTCACTCTACCCTTGACTGTCCTGTCCATTCCCAGCCCACAGCACGGGGCCAGGCACATAGTAGGTACTCAGTCAACACTGTTGACTCATCCCCTTCCTCAGCCTCTGCCCCATCATAGGTCCCTAGGTCGTCTCTAACTTTGGTTTTTCTGATTGCTGTGAACACTGGAATCCACCCCGGTAAGATCAAGTAGGGATTCAGCAAGAACGAAATTATACCCTGAGCTCCCCGTCCTTCTGAGCATTTCAATGGTCTTAATGGTTTGATGAGGGGGACAGACATGTCATGGGGTCTAGCTTAGGGCCACTTCATATGAGTCATCCCTCTCGTGGGGGTGGTGGTGGTAATATTGCAAAATGTATGGGCTTCGGAGCAGAAAACTATGCATGCCCATCCAGGCTCCATCCGTTATTAGCAGTAATTAACCTTAGGCAGATCACTTAGCCTTCATTTGCTCATCTATAAAACACACGGACCACAGGTGAGGCAGAGTATGTACTCACTAATGTAAGTTCACTTCCCTTCTTCTGTATTGTTTGTCTCAAATCTGATGGGTCTTTTTTGTACCCCTAACTACTTTTTGGACAGAAAACATATCCCTTACCATAAAGACAGGTATAAGGCAATTGGGCAAGTGCTATATGCAGGGCCAGCTTCTTGAGGGTGTGGTCACTCACTGCTCTGTGCTCAGAAGGGCTCAGGCCTGCGTTTAAGGTTCTGTTTTGACATTCTTAATCCCATGCGAGCAAGTGCCCCTCACTTTAATTTGGTGCTGGGCCCTGTAAATTATGTAGCTAGTCTTGAATACGTACATGCACAATACACTTCAAGAACATACATGAAGTTGCCTTGTCAGCGTGACACGAGGACACATCGGAATGCTGATGGAATGCAATGTTAAGGGAAGTTTCCCTGGAGTTGATCAGAAGAGGAAGGCAAGGCATGAAGGAACGCTAAAAAAAGTCAATCCAAAACAACATTTCTTATGCCTGTTCCAATCCAGTAAAGCCAAGGGCCCTTCTGCTTTAGGTAGTCCTGCATCCAGGGAAATATTGGATCCCCTGAACAGGCTGCACCCCAAAACTAGCCCCTATTTTCACAGGTTAAGTTTGCTCTCCCAAAATTGTTGGAAATCTTGGCTTGGGGAAGTGGCCTCCATGGCTTCATTCCAAGCCCCAGAAGCTCTGCAATACCTCCTTTGGCTTTCAATTTCTCTAAAATTGTCAAAATTAATGCAATACATGCTTTACACTCCTTTCCGCGTGACACGCCCAGCTCCACTGCTTCTACGCAGGCTGTTTCCACAGTAGGAATGTGCCTGTTTTTCTCTCTGCCCATGTTTAAGTCTTGGTTTTGCTTCTTACTAGCTGTGTGACTTTGGGCAAGTCACTCAACCTCTCTATGCTTCAGTTTTCTTGTATGGAACATGAAGGTAGTAATAGAAACTAACTCATAAAGTTGTTGTGAGAAGTAAAGAAGTTAATACCTACAAAGTAGTTCAAATCATACCTAGCACATAATAAAGGCTCAATAAACATCAGTATTATTATGAGCGATCACCCCCTACCCCGGCCCCACAGCTCCATGTCACCTATCACAAAGGCCTATCGTTTCTACTTTGGAAAACTCTCAAATGTGCCCCATTGCTCCACCCTCACTTCCATCATTCTATTGCAGGCCACTGTCTTCTCTCTCTTGAATTCTGTTGCAGCCTCTCAACTGGACCCCAAGCCCCAATCTCGCCCTCCCCACAATGCGTGGCAGCAATCCCGGTATGTAGTAGGTACTCAGTGCATGTTGAATGAGTCAGTGAGTGAATGAACAGCAAATGAAGGAGAGCAGAGGAGTCAACATTCTACAGTACAAATCTGACACCTCACTCTCTTCTGCTTAGTCTCCCCAATGCTCAGGATAGAGCCCGAACTCCTTCACTGAGACCCTCTCGCTCCGGCGTCTGTCCGGGTCTCAGCCTCGCTTCTTACCATTGACCTCTCGGTGCCCACAGCCCCAGCCCCCCACCTCCACCATGGTGCCCTCGGCCACTCTCTCAGAGCTGTCTTCTCTCCTTGGCTTATGCACACCCTCTGCTTCCTCTCCTGCTTCTGTTCCCCATCCTTTTTCCGCATCTCGCCATCCCTGGCTCATCTCCCGTAACCGAGCCTAGACATCCCCTCCTGACCCCCCAGGCTGTGTCATGCACCCCTGCCACACACCCCTACTATACACCCTACATGGATCCCTATTGCCCCTTTTCTCGTCAGTCTCTTCTACTAGAATTAAAACTCCTCGATGGTCAAGACTGCATCTTACTCATTTTCCTGTTTTCAGAACCTATCACAGTTTCTGACATAGAATAGACATTTAAGAAATGATAATATATTGATCAAATTATGGTTGCACGGTCATTTCCTTATTTCCATCTCTGCCACTCCTCTAGATGGTAAGCATATCAAGGGGAGGAGCCTTGGTTTATTCTGATTGACTTGTGCTCAGGTTCTAGCACAGTGCCAGGTCTACGGTAGGCATGCAACGCATATTTATTAAATAAGCCAATAACTTCTAGATTTTTAAATTTGAGCCTATCTATATATATTTATCATGTGCCTTTCCCAGGCAAGGTATCCTATTAGCATAAATTGCCAGATGAGACATAATGACAGGCTAGGGGGAAAGAGATTGCAGGCTGAGAACACAGCATGGAGACAGATGGGAGTTATGAAAGTGCATGGAGGGTTTGGGGAACGGTGGGAGGCAGTGAGGGAGGGGGCAGTGACACAGCGAGACATAAAACTGAACGGGGGGCTGGGTGTGGTGGCTCACGCCTATAATCCTAGCACTCTGGGAGGCCGAGGCGGGTTGAGACCAGCCTGAGCAAGAGCAAGACCCCATCTCTACTGAAAAAATAGAAATAGCCAGACAACTAAAAAAAAATTATATATATATATATATATATATATATAGCCAGACACTATGGTGCATGCCTGTAGTCCCAGCTACTCAGGAGACTGAGGCAGGAGGATTGCTTGAGCCCAGGAGTCTGAGGTTGCTGTGAGCTAGGCTGACGCCACAGCACTCTAGCCTGGCAACAGAGTGAGACTCTGTCTCAAAATAAATAAATAAATAAATAATAAAAAAAAAGTGAGGCCGGGCGCGGTGGCTCACGCCTGTAATCCTAGCACTTTGGGAGGCCGAGGTGGGAGGATAGCTCAAGGTCAGGAGTTTGAAACCAGCCTGAGCGAGACCCCATCTCTACCAAAAATAGAAAGAAATTAATTGACCAACTAAAAATATATATACAAAAAATTGGCCGGGCATGGTGGCGCATGCCTGTAGTCCCAGCTACTCAGGAGGCTGAGGCAGGAGGATCGCTTGAGCCCAGGAGATTGAGGTTGCTGTGAGCGAGGCTGACGCCATGGCACTCACTCTAGTCTGGGCAACAAAGTGAGACTCTGTCTCAAAAAAAAAAAAAAAAAAAAAGTGAACAGGGGTTTGGTCTTTAATCCTTAGCAATAGAGAGCCATGGCAGGTTCTTGAGGATGGGACAGACAAGATGTAGCCTAGATTTTGAAATAAAATCCCCCAAAGTAGAGGGAATAATGGCTTGAGGAAGCAGATCTGAGGCAGGAGACCAGGCAGAGGCCACAGCAGCAGTGACAGAACAGACGACGTGACTTGAAGGTGTTCCAGGGGCCGGAGCGTCAGGGCTACTGCTGGCTCTGGGAGGCGAGTGAGGATGGGAAGTCTGAAGATGACTTGGGTCTAACGTTGGCCACATTGTCACTTAGGAGGAAGAGCAGGGGACAGAGGGGTGTTCGAATGAGCTGCTGGGGGGCAGGCCGTGGGACCTGGCCCTTGGCTGCTGCCGGGCAGGCAGCTGGAAGCCAGGCTGCGGGGCAGGAGCAGGGGCCATGGGGCTGCGTCTGGTCTCTGGAAAGGGGTGCAGCGGAGGATGCCGGGGCTCCAGGGGGTGCAGGAGAACTAAGGGCTGCTCAGCTCCAGCCTCTCAGGGTGATGTTCACAAAATGCAGTCGTTAGTGGACAGCGTTGGAAAACACCACACTACAAAACCTGACATTTCTGAATAGCAGACAGGCAGCCGGGCAAGGAGGGCTCCCAGGATCAGGCTGGGCGCCTCTGCGGCTCCCTTCAAACTCTAATTGAAATGCGACACGGGAGGCATTTCCACCCCACGGAGGAGCAGGGTGCCATGGACGCCGAGGAGAAGCAGATTCCCTCCCGTCCAAACGCCATGCTGCCCGGGGAGGAGCCCGAGTGAGCGGGCTGGGGAGGAAGAGGGAGTGAGGGAGGAGAACGGGAAGGGGTGAGTGGGGGTGCAGCAGTCCCCCCCACAGCCCCCACGCAAAGCAAGGTAGGAAAGAAATCCAAGGCTTTCTGTCAATTGAGAAAGCTTCTGTGGCAACGGAGATGTCAGCTCAGGAGCCAAACTGCCATTTCTGCTTTAATTGGAGCCTCTCCGTGAAGGTTGGGGAAGCGATGAGAAGGAAGGGTGGTGGAGAGAGGGCCAGGGAGAGAGGATGTGTGGAAACAAAGAGGGAGAGCGGGACACAGACAGACAGAAAGATGTTAGGCAGAAGGGGCAGCCCCCACACGGGTCCCGGTCAGCTTCTCGAGGCCTCTGCGTGGGTCGCGGTGCGGCTGGCCTGCTCGGAGGCCACAGGGAGCGGCCCCTCCACGTGGGCACGTGCGCCGGACGCTGTGCCAGGCAAGACACGAGGAAGGGGCGGGTCTGCGCTTTATTAATTTTCTCTTCTTTCTTTATCATTTATTAAAAAGTGTAAAAAAGAATCCTTTTTCATTTTTCTCTAGTGCCCTGACTACTTGTCAAGCCCACATAGTTCTTGATGCGCCAGGGAAAGCTGAGCCCGTGGAAAGCCGGTGCATATATATATCTAATAAAGCCTAAGCCCTGCCGGCTCCTCGGCTTCACAGGTACCCGGCAGAGCAGAGGGCCAGGCCCTGCCCAGGCCGTCCACCCCCACTGCCGTGAGCAACTGAGATGTGCAACAGGCAGGGCCCGAAAGGGAAGAAATTAAAGGAGGTAATAATAAGAAAAGAAGCAACATGCATGTGTATGTGTGAACATGCATGTAAGTGTACATGTGTGACAGAGAGGGAGACAGATCACAGATGCATGCATGTGCATGTGTGTGATAAGGAGGCAGGTTACAGGTGCATGTATCTGCATGTGTGTGATAGGAGACAGATCACAGTTACATGTATGTGCATGTGTGTAACAGGGAGACAGATCACAGATGCATGTATGTGCATTGTGTGATAGGGAGGCAGGTTACAGATGCATTTGCATGCATGTGTGTGATAGGGAGACAGATCACAGGTGCATGCATGTGTGTGATAGAGAAGGAGACAGATCATAGATGCATATGTGTGCATGTATGTGACAGGGAGAGAGATTACAGATTAGAGCCTACAGAAGGAAAGGTGGTGAGGAGAAGGGAAAAGGAGATAAGGAGCGAGATATAGAGGGTGGGAAAAGAGTACACAAAGCCCGCATTTGAGTATATATATCATTTGTTTCTCGTGCCTGCTCTCTAAAATAATCATAGACTTATTAAAATAGAGCTTGAAAGAAGCCTTTAGAAACCACAAATTTAAGACTCTTTACATATACAAAAACTGAGGCATTGAAGCTCAGGCAAGCTTAGAACCTGTCTTACAGTTGCAGAACTTGGAGGTAAGGGTTAGTATTTGAACCCGGGTCTCTGGGCTTTCTTATCTGTGCCCTGGGAGCCTCACACAATAATGTCTGTGGTTTGGTTTTGCGGGTATGTTGTCATAACTATCACTTACTTAGCGGGTATGTTTATCTTTCGGGTATGTTGTCATAACTATCACTTATTTAACTATCACTTATTTATTTATACTTCACATCTTCTACCTCATTTAGTCTCCACAACCACTTTAAGAAATAGGTAGCATTATTGCCTGCATTTCAGAGTTGAGGAAGAGGCACAGAGGAGTCAAGTGAAGTGCACAAGGTTGCACAGCAGGTAAATGGTAGAGCTGGGATAGAAACTCAAGGCTTATTTGTAACTGATTTGCTAAGCCACCTCTTAATAATAAATTAACAGGAGGGTGAATGAAGTCCAAGCAAATATTCTCATCAAAACGCAGAGGGAGGATAGACCAGTCTCTTTCCAGCATGCCAAAGCCCCTGAACTACGAAAGCAAAGAGAACTTCTCACAGCTCCCTTGATACCTCCTTGCTCATTTGTCCCCTCCCTAGATTATAGGTCCTCGCTAATGTTCAGCTGGGAGGTCGGTCCATGGGCTTCCTTCTCCGTTGCACTCTTGACAAGGGCAGGCTTCACCCAGAGTATGAGCTGCCTTCATGAACTCACTGGAAAACATGGGCTGAGCATCTGCTGTGTGGCAGGCACCGTGGTAGGCATGGGGACAGGGTCCCCATCAAGTTAACCCACAGGAGAGCTTTACCTCAATGATCTCTTAGTCTCATAGGGGCACTATGACACGTACACAGATAACCGTCCCATAAACTAGAGAGCCATAAGTAACACCAAGAAATACACCGATCTATAGCGCACTAAGAGAATTTGGGGAGCAAGAGATGGAGATGGAGCACCTGGGAGGATTTCATGCAGCAGGCGATTGTTGATTTGGGCCCCAAGGAGTCAACAGAATTTGCCTGCGCACAGATGGGAAGGAGGTAAAATGGCATTCTCGGTAGAAGGAAAAGCTAGTGCAAAGGCCCAGAATAAAAAAAAAATAAGAATGTGTAGACAGCCCCTGATTTACAAATTTTCAACTTTATGATGAAATGAAAGTGATATGCATTCAGTTGAAACCACACTTCGAATTTTGAAGTTCGATCTTTTCCTGGGCTAGCGATACTCTCTAGAGATGCTGGGCAGAGGCAGTGAGCTCCAGCTCCAGGTCAGCCACAAGGTCACGAGGGTAAACAACCAACACTCTGCAGTGCACTGTGTTGCCAGATGATTTTGCCTAACTGTAGGCTACTGTAAGTGCTCTGAGCATGTTTAAGGTAGGAAAGGCTGAGCTATGATGTTTGGTGGGTTAGATGTATTAAATGCATTTTCGACTTAATGAAACATTCAACTTATAATGGGTTTATTGTGATGTAACACCATTGTAGGTTGATGAGCATCTGCAGAGGGCATTTCAAGGGGCTTCCAAGGATGGGCAGAACTTCCCTAGAAAGGAATAGCCGGACCCACAGCACATTTTCCATTTCTTCCCACTCAGATGAGCTTTCAGTTCCATCCCTGCACAAACAGGCCATCGGGAGGCATGCTCTGTTCAGAAGGGCCAGCATTTTATTAAGTGTATGTCAAACCTTTCATGCGCATTACCCCCTGCAAACCTCACAGCCACCCTGTGCAATAAGGACAGTCATTATGCTCATTTTACAGATGAGGAGGTGGAAGCTGGGAAGGTTAAACTGCTTACCCAAGATGCTCAGACAGGAAGGGGCGAGGCTGTGGCCGGACCCCAGATAGCCTGACAACAGAGCCTACACTTGAGACCGTTGTTCCATCTTGCCACCTACGTGGTCTTTGGAAACTGGCTCCCAGACAGCAGGCACTTAGGAGGGCTGTCCAGTCCAGACCTCACCTGGGAATGAGGTTGAAACCAAATTATAGCGATAAGAAAGGGGCCACAGGCTCCCCACTGGGTTAGGAAACCTGAGATTCAGCACCTACGGCAGGAACCTGTGAAGTCTGCATGTGTGTTAATAACACTTTGTTCCTAAAGGTTTCTAGGGACTACAGAGTCTCCATTCCAAGCAAGCCAAACATGCTTAAGGTGCAGATGATCTGTAGAGCTCCAGTTACACATACATGTGCGTCGATCAGCAGAAAAACTGTGTTCATTTCTAAACAGTGTCTAATATCTTAACACTCCATTATAAACGTGTAATATATATATTCCACCACTGAGTCTCAATCCTACAGAGCCTCCCTCCCTGTCTTTTCTCTCCCTCTCCTCTCTCTCTCTTCTTCCTCTTTTCCTTTTCCCTTCCGTCCTCTTCCTCTGCTGCTTCCCTCTCATTGTGAGTTGCTGGAGAATCACTCAAAGGTCCCAACAGCACTTAAACAGAAAATCAACATCTTGAGATTTCAGAATCAACCCCAGGACTGAAGTCAGGGACCCAGGACTCTCACAGCTGAAGGACATGCTGACCATCCAAGAACATGGCCTGTTTCTTTTCTGCATCTTATTGGCTTAAAAGGAAAGTGTTGGTATTGGGTGGTGGCCAAGGCCTCAAGCTTGAGGATAAAGTGGTCAACTTATGTTCTTCCATGTGAGTCATTTCACGTGTCTGCCAGGGATGGGATCTGGGGCAGAATGAGGCATGGAGCTGACTCATCCCAGCTCACAGCATCTCGGTGAGGGAAACTGCTTGTCTTGAGGCCCAGCTGCCTCCACCTGGCACCTGCAGCCTGGAGCTGCTACCCAGTCGCTGAACACAGCATCAGCAGCAGCAGCAGCAGCGGTCCCCCCATCCCTCCCCCTCCCCCACCACCTGGGCACCTGCAGCCCTCTGCACTAACTCCTTTCCAACCCCGCCAGCCTCCATGGGCTGCAGTTGATGAAATCTGGGAGCTATTTTGAAATTTCCCTTTTTTTTTTTAAAAAAAAGTCCAAACTGATTAGTTGATAATTACATGTTGGAACATCTGCTCTGATTTGTTTTATTCTTTCTATTTTGGAAAATTGGAATACACTGAAGTTTTGCCTTCTGGAATTGCCGGCCTGGCTCTTGGAGTGTGAGCAGCCCTCCTGCTCAGCGGCACCTGGCTCGGCCCACGGCCCAGCTCCTGGGGAAGAGCACAGCTCTCCTGCCTGCAACACCCCAAACCCGGCCTATCAACGGTTATAGTCACAAAACCTCCCTCTCTGTTGTGGCCTTAGGAGCCTCCATTTGCTCACCTGCCTCCAAGGATTGGAGGTCAAAGAGGAGCACAGATCGAGCAGAGCCTGCAGCCAGATTGTGGGGAGGGGTGCTTGCTAACAAAGCCCAGAGTGGGTGCACCTGTACCCCGCCATGCAGCCATCAGTTACTTGGCTGGTTTCCTTCTGGGGTGCCTAGATGCTCCCTGCCTCCTCAGGAAGAGGACAGGCCTACACTGCCCAGTACAGGCTTGCTAGTATCAAAAGGTGGGGAGTTTGCTCAGATTTGCTTGGGACGGAATACCGGCATCTAAAACCAGTACAGCCAAACTCCAAGTGGCTGCCATTCCGAGGTGACTGACTGCCCAGAGAGGCTGGAGGTGTTACTGACAGAGACTCAGCAGGGTTGAGGACTTGCATGCCTCATCTCTTCATCAATCAGCATTTCTAGAATGCTTACGGAGTACTAGGTGCTTGGTGCGAGGAGTCGGACAGGCATGGAGGTGAATCTGACATAGACTCTATCCTTGGGGTCTCATTGCTGCCCCCCAAACCTTTCTCCCTACTGCAGCCATAATGACCTCTAAAATCTAAAACACAGATATGATATGTCACTCCCTCACTTTTAAACCCTTCAGTGGCTCCTTATTGCCTTTAGGATTAAGTCCAAACAAAGTCTTTAACTTGGCATGCAGAGCTCTCTGTGCCCCCTCTTCCCCGGCCAGCCTCAGTCTCCCTCCTCTCTCAGACCCGTGCTCCAGCCACATTGCCTCACTGTGGTTCTCTGGACCGTCCTGTCCTTTCTTGCCCACCTCACCTTCGCACGCGTTGTCCCCTTTGCCTGCATTACTCTTCTTTCCTTTTCCCTTCACCTCTTCACCTGAATGACTGCTACTTGTCTCAGGTCTCCGTTGACATGGGGATTTCTCCAGCAATCCTTCCCTGATCCTCCCAAACTCCTAAGAGCTGGGTGCCCCACCCATGCGCTCCCGTAGCATTCTGAATTTCTCCCCATGGCGTGTAGCACACTTCATTCACCCTGCCTGCTTACTTATCCATCCTGCTGCCCAGATCAAAAGCTGGTGGAGAACAGATACCATGGTTGGCCTATTGTACTATCTCAGGCAACTAGCACAGTGCTTAACATACGGTGGTGCTCTATAAATACAGTTGGCCCTAGTTGGAGACCATGGGGTCTGCGTCCACTGATTCAACAAACTGCACTGAAAATATTCAGAGAAGAAAACAACAAAAAAACTAATACAGCAATAAAAAGAAAATAGAGACTTAAAAATACAGTTTAACAACTATTTACATAGCATTTACATTATATTAGGTATCATACATAAGTAACCCAGACATAATTTAAAGGACATGGGAGGAAGTGTGGAGGTTATATGCAAATATGTGATTTTTTATCAGAGACTTGAGCATCTACAGATTTTGGTATTTGTGGGGACAGGGGGTTGGTCCTGGGGGAAATATCCTGTGAATACAAAGGAACGAATTGCTGAACAAGTAAAAGACTGAGTAAATAAGTGAACAGATAAAGAAATGGTCAACTTATTAGGGAGATAGTTCCACAAATAGTATAATATTGGGAAGTATTTTGGTGAGTGTATCAGACAGGACAGGTTATACTGTGCTGCAGTAATAAGGAGTTCCCAAATTTCGGTGGCTTGTAAAACCCAAAGGTTTATTTCTTGCTCCCATTATACTTCCGTCACGGACAGAGTCATTCTGAGATAGGTGTCCCATTTAAGAACTCCAGCCTAAGGGAGGCTCCAGCTCTGTGCCTTCCATGATTGCTGAGGCAGGAGAAAGAAGACACAATAAATCTTGCACTGGCTCTTAAAGTTTTCAACTCTGAAGTGACACAAATGATCTCTGCTCTCATTTTACTGTCCAAAGCAAGTCACATGACCACACTGAACTTCAAAGGGGCCAAGGAAGTACAATCTGACCACCATAGGTCCAGAAGCAGCACTGGAAATATTTGGTGATTAGCATTAATGCTCTTCACGGGATATCTGGGAAGAGAAATTCCACTGCCAAAAGAAAATATCTGGCAAGGATTTAAGAACAAGGTGACATTTGATTTGGGGCTTGAAGAATGAGAAGGATTTAGGCCACCTAGTTCAGTTGCTGAGCTATGATTCTACATGCTGGGAAAGCAACTAGCTTTCTCCGTTGTCACCTGCTACCTCTGTAGCTGGAAAATTTCCTAGGCTCCCTGATTCGAACATTACTCAGATAAATAAGACAAGGTTCCATTTCTCAGGGAGTTTGTGGTCTAGTAGGAAGGATAAGTGCTGAATGTGTACAAATGTTCATAAAACATGCATGAATGTGATATGCATGACTAAAATAGAGCAAAGCAAGAGAAATCACCTCCATTTGGAGGCATCGAGTTGTCCTTCTTGGAGATGGGGAGGATTTTCCAGAGGAGGGATTAGGGTGAAACGTAGGGAGGGGCTCTAAGGCAGAAGAATGAATTTAGACAAAACCATGGGAGTGGCATGCACAAAGCAAACTAACTGCTAGAGATTCCCTCAGTCTGGCCAATGTCCCGGACGCTAGAGCAGTAGGGCAGTGACACAGAATGAGAAACCTCCTGAAATTGGGGGCTTTCAGAAATGGGGGCGGAGGGTGGCCCATAAAGAGTAGGAGAGGAGCATCATTTTCTTCTCACTAAAACCTCTGATATCCAATTAAAGCGCACTGGTCTTTGGAAGGCCTCTAGCAGGCTGCCCCCTGCTCCCCATTTCTCACAAAGAATCTCAAAGACTCACAAAGTCTGTGGTCTCCCTCCCTCAACTGTCCCCCACTCTACACACAGAGCGTGGATTTGCAATCTCAGCAGCTACCTCCTCCTTTTCCATAGTGAGCAGGCAATTCCAGGGGAGGTTTGGAGCCCCCTGGATTCTGAAACAAAGTCTGATCCAGGTATTGCCCCCACCCCTGTGGGTGTCCCCCGGCCCCATGGGACTCAGCCTCCCCCCCACACTTGCTGGGGCCCAGGGGGAAGCGGGGCCAGCCCTGATCACTCTGCCCTGCCTGCACCCCCCTCCCTGCCACCTTCATCAACCTTGCTCCATTACCCTCATGGCTTGGTCATTTGGGGATCAATCTAGCATCAAAATAACATGTCAACACGGGCTGCTGTGGTGAGGGCGGCGGCAGCCATGAGGAATATGACAATGATTATTATTAGTTTTCATTTTGTCGGATTTTGTTTTGTTTTAGTCCAAATTGCTGCTGCCGAGAACTTATTTCCTGAAGCCGAAGTTTCCTGCCTCTCACTCACTTCCACGCTTTGACTCATTTATTTTTCCTATTTCCCCGAAGACCTTTTGACACTTTGAAAGTGTTTTACTTAGACACAATCCTGCTCTCTTACCTTGTGTTTCTTCCATTTCTCCCTCCTCGCCTTTTATTAATAAGTCATAAAGAAAGTGTTTCCAGGCAAACATCACTCACTGAGTAATAAAACCCGGGGCAGAGGACAGAGCCGCGCAGACAAGCGCAGGCCGGGGAGGCGGCGGTCCCCGGTCTCAGAGCGGCGGGAAAGCCTTTCCCCGCGCAGGTGTGAGATGAGCCAATAAAAGAAGAGCACGGCGCAGCGTGGCTTTGTGGGGCCACCGGGGCCTCCTTAACACCAGCCAGGAGATCGTGTCAGCTGGGAGGCGGGGCCGGCCTTTGAAATTCCTGCAATATTCTTGCATGGTTATGGGAGTCCAATCCCAGACCCGAGGATGTCAGCGCTGGAAGGCAGCACGTGGGTTCCGGCTCCAGTGTTTGCAGATGGAGACACTGAGGTTCGTGACAGCCTAGACACAACCCAGATCAGAATCCGATCTCGCAGATTTTAGTATTTCCTCTGAGGCATGGAGTGATAATCCCCTGAGAGCCCACCCCAAGGCCTCTTCTTGCATTTACCACTTTCCTGGGGTGGTCCCACACTCCCACGGGCCACTGTCACCAACACTGACAACTCCAGGCCTCCCTTCTCTCCTCCACTCCAGACTCATAGGTGCGCCTAGTTAATTGCCAGACGTTTCTACCTAAACGATTCAGGGACACCTCGGGCTCTTTCTTTTACCTTCTAATAGTTAACACGATGAGGACTTGCCTAGTAACTAAACCATAAAATTTCAGAGTTCTTTTAATTGCTCTCTTTCTCCCAGCAACCGCATTCTACTCTAAACTCTCTCTCAGAGCCACCTTTCCTTGCCATCTCTGGGTTCCCACCGCTGGTTCTGCATTCCGGAGCCTCCTCGCTCCTCCCCCAGGCTGCCAAGGCTCCCTGCCTGCGGGCGCTACCCTCGCCGTGCGTCTTTCACAAGCTACCAAAGACGTTTTCCTACAACTCAAGCCGGATCATGTTCTTCCTTTGGCTAGAAACATAATGACCCCATGAAGGCAGGTAGGGATGGAGGAAAGAGGCTGGGAGACACAGAAGAAAACCACCTAGACAGGGCCTGGGCTCTCAAGCAGTGTTTGATGCATGAAAGAATCGGAGATGGGCGTGCAGGAAAGCTGCACGGGGGAAGGGAAAGATCATGCACTTGCAAATGTTTCCCAGATCTACCATTTACGTGTGACTGCAGGCAAACACCCAGCCGCTTTGAAATCCAGATTCTTAAGAAAGGGCAGCACTTAATACTGCTTGACTTAGCTCGCAGATTGTCGTGAGGATCAATAAGAGAGAGGTGAGGAGAGAGCTGTTTAAAGTGCAGAACAAATGCAAAGGGAAACTATTATCAGAGTCTGAGGGCACTGGTGGCCTGGTACCATGGAAAGTAGGGTCCTGGGCAAGTCACTTCTCCTTTCTAGAGTTGAGGCTTCTTATCCATAGAAATGACAGTGTGGGACCTAAATGGCTCAGATCCCTTCCTGTTCTGACTTCCTGGGATTTTATGTTCGGATCCGAGTCTCCGGGTGTCCTCGAGGGGACTTGCTTATTAGCTGCTGCAGCCGGCCGTCAAGAGCGGCTGCCCTCATCCCGTCTCTGGGTTTGGCCTCACTACCCAGACTTCTGCTTTCATCGCCTAATAAAGAACGAGAGCTCAGATTTAAATCTGATTCCTTCCTACCACATAGTACACACGTTTTGATCCACCAACCTAGGTGATTCGCTTTTTTAAAATATAAGATGGGAAAAAATGTAATTAAGGAGCAAATTGGACCTCATTATGAAAAATGCCTTAATTATCCCCCAAGGCTGGCTCTGGTACACAGGCATCAAAGGGCCCAGCAACCCCAGATCAAAGCTTGGAGCTGGGTGCTGTGGCCAACTCCTCGCTTGTTTGCAAAGCAGTTGTGTTCAAAGGAACAAAAGCTCTGCGTCCACAGCCTAGAAAAGCTCGGGAAACCTCCCACCTGACCTCCTAGGACTCCTCCAGCCACCTCCCAGGGAAGGAAAAGTAAACTCCAGCAGGGAAAATCCTCAGGGAAATTAGGCTTTCTCTCTTCCCTGGAAAAGGTTTAGGCCTAGGGGGTTTGAGATGGAGAATGGGACTACAAACTGTGGTCACCCTGGGGATTCTGAAATTGGGGCTATAAAGCCCAGGCGTTCAGATGAATAAAACAAATCAAGTGCATAAATAAAAATAATTCACACTGACAAATTGTGTGACAGCCTATGAGACTACAGGTTATAGAAATTTGTGACCATGGTATTGTACGTGAGGATGGCAGCTACTTCCTCCTGCTTACAAATCTTCAGTGACTCCCATTGCTTACGGAAGGACAGCTAGACCCTTCATTCTGGCGTTGGAAGGCCCCTCACAATTTGCCCATCACAGACCTTTTCATTTTTCTTTTCCACAGCCCTGCATTCCAGACAAACCACTCGCTTCACATGCTCTGTTGACTTCCCACGCTTTCAGACATCCCCGGCATTACTCACACTTGCTTTTCCTGTGACCCTACTTCCTCCCGTTCCTTTTTTCCATCAGTCAAAATCCTCCCTGTCTATAGCCAACTCTGTTTGTGTTTCTCTTATAGAGCTCATTCATTCATTCAGCACATTCTTGGGGGCGCAGGTTCTATTACGAACAAGACCTGTTCAAGGCCCTTGGGACACCAAGAGGAGTGAGAATTTTCCCTATGGTGGAGGAGTTCATACTCTAGTGCAGGAGACAGATATACATTCAAACAGATATCTTAAAGTATAAAAAAAATACTAAAGCAAGTCCTGTCTAAAAATACGATGTGAGCCACAAAGGTAATGCAAAATTTTTTAGTAGCTACTTTTTAAAAATAAAATAATAAATTAATCAAAAATGTTATCATTCCAACATGTGGCACTAGACAACATTTTTAAATATACAAGAGGCACATGGGCTAGTGGCTACTGCAGTGGACGGATTGCCTGTTGCAAAGGAAGTAGCACATTTAGTCTAGGGAGTGGGGAAGGCTTCACAGGGACTCGATGGATGAGTGGGGCTCGTGTGGTGGGGAAAAGAACGAGTGCTTTCCAATTCAAGGGGAGAGCCTTGGAAAGGCAGAGGGGAAGAAAGAGCAGGGCATGTCCGTAGGCACATAAGGGGGTACAAGGTGGGAAGCACGGTTCGGAGTCGCTGGCGGTGAGCTTGGAAAGGAGGTCTCGTGTGTCCTCCTGTGGAACGTTAAGAACTCCTACAGTCTGCTCTGTGATTCGGAAGAGGATTTTGGCAACTGGGTGGAGAATGGGCTGGAGGTGGGAAGGGCTTGCGGGGCTAGTTGTGCAGCTGTGAAGAAACCATTGGAGCTCACGGAGACCCGGCCTTGGCACGCTGACCAAGCTACCTTTCCCAGCCTCCTCACGGCCCACGCTTGAGGTCAGGAGTTGAGAAGAGAGGGTTTGAGGAAGTCCTAAGCATTCTTAACAAGTTTCTCCTAGACCTGATGGACTCTCGCCCATTCATGTTCCATTGGAATTGACGATAGTCAGGAACTGGAGAAAAAGGAAAAAGGATTTTTAAACTATTAACATCAACGGTGAAGTAAGAAGAGGATGCAGAAAAGGACTCGGAGGTCTTAGAAAATGGTAGAGCCGCAGACGGTGGGGACTCTGGGTGACCACGTGGAAGAGGGCCCCAGCCTCCCCACCGCCTGCCCACCTGCGTGGACAGAGCCACGAGGGAGAAATACCGTGGGGCAAGTTACCCATGAGAGGCAGGGGCTGGTTGCTACTGCACCTAGCAGTACGGAGGCTGCTCCTCTAATCTCACCCCACTGTTTATGGTTGTTGGATACATGTTTGTATTTGTCATATTATCTCTCTTAGATTTTAGGGTTTTAGAGGACAAGGAACTTTGGACTGTGTCTGACCTACCTTTCTATCTCCCCCTCCCAAGCACCATGTTTTGCTTTTTAGAAAATAGATGATTGATTCATTAATTCATTCAATTAATTTATTAGTGACTATTATCTTGTGTATATCTCAAAATGTACCCACACTATGGTGGCTTCTCACCACTTCCTTTTCCAAACGCCTGATCCAAGCCACCGTCACCTCTGGCCTGGTTTGTCTTTACAGCCTCCTAAATTTTATCCCTGCTCTGGCCTTCATGCCCCATGGTCTGTTTTCAGCACAGCAGCCTGAGTGGTCTGGCTAAAATGTAAATTAGGTGCCACTCCTCTCCTTAAACCTTCATAGCTCCCATCTCACACAGAGTAAAAGCCATGGTTTTTATAGTGGTCTGGACATGCTCTGCCCTCCCTACCCCAGTACCTCTGTGACGTCACCTCCTGTGTATTCTTCCCCAGACACACTGGCATTCTGCTATTTTTCAAACATGGCATGCGTTTTCCTACCTCAGGGCCTTTGTACTTGCTGTTGCCTCTGCCTGAACTGCTCTTCACCCAGATTTCTGCCTGGCTCACTCCCTCCCAGGCCTCAAATCTTTCTCAAATGTCACCTTC
>VSMF01194318.1:0-11311 GCA_008750915.1 Microcebus jonahi | reverse complement strand
TGGCCAATTAATTTCTTTCTATTTATAGTAGAGACGGGGTCTCGCTCTTGCTCAGGCTGGTTTCGAACTCCTGACCTTGAGCAATCCTCCCGCCTCGGCCTCCCAGAGAGCTAGGATTACAGGCGTGAGCCACCGCGCCCGGCCTCTTTTTTGTTTTTTTGACTCAGAATCTCACTTCGTTGCCTGGGCTAGAGTGCCGTGGCATCAGCCTAGCTCACAGCAACCTCAAACTCCTGGGCTCAAGCAATCCTCCTGCCTCAGCCTCCCACGTAGCTGGGACTACAGGCATGTGCCACCATGCCCGGCTAATTTTTTGTATATATATTTTTAGTTGGCCAATTAATTTCTTTCTATTTTTAGTAGAGACGGGGTCTCGCTCAGGCTGGTTTCAGACACTCCTGACCTTAAGTGATCCGCCTGCCTCGGCCTCCCAGAGTGCTAGGATTACACGTGTGAGCAACCGCGCCTGGCCAATGATCATTTTCTTGATCTAACAGAAAGTAACTTTTGTAAATTCTTTTGGTGCAGTATAATTGAAATTTTAATATATTTAGATCTCACTATAATTCACATATACGGGATTATAAGAAAAAAATTCCATACTAACATTCGCATGTCCTTATAAGAAACTTTTGTTGCTCTTGAAGGTAGACATTTATTGCAGTCTGTTCTCTCAAAATTATTCATTATGGTTTCCATATGGTTTCCTGTATCCTGTGTCAAACTGGGCTGTGTTGATGTCTGAAGAAGTTAGAAGAGAAATGCATTCGAACAACAAGTACTAGTATTCTCTCTCCTGGTTATCTGATGACCTCCAGAAAGTTCTATAACTCCAGAGGCTACTTGAGGGCAAGGCTTTTGTCTCATTCATTTTCATTTTTTCAGTACCTGAGCACAGCAAGTGGCTGGCACATAATGAACATTCAATGAATATTAGATGAATGAATTACTGGAGACACAGGTCACAAGCTGTGGCTATCATGCATCACTATGCTTTTTAGAGTAGGCACAGTTTGGTAGGAGAAAAAGTAAGAATGTCTTAATAAATCCTTACCTCTCTTGGTTTACTTAATGAGGCATCATGTGACTTCTGCAATATTTCGTGGCAATTTTTTTTAAGTATGAAAGCTATTTTACAATGAAACAAATGTGATAGCATGTCTTTTTGTATACTGAGAATATTTGATGAATTTCATCTTATGAAAATCCCCAACTCACAGGTACAATGTCATCACCAGGTAGAAATGCAATTTCAAATATTTTCCACTTTCTTTACATGATTCAACACTATATCTCCAAGACCTAGTATAGTGCCTGACACAAGGATGGTGCACAATAACTTTCAATCAATGACTGAATAAATACACATGAACAAATAAAGGAAGCTTGTGAATTATATACCCCATGTTAAGCTGTTCACTACTAGGGGTTCTTAGATAACTGCTTTTAATGGCTAGGAATGGTTTGTAATTATATAGCAATTTATTTAAGTAGAAAATTTTTATATGCTTAAAGAGGGTGGAAGTCATTTTTTCTTAAATGGTTCAAATATTTCCAAGTAGCTATCTTATTCCCTTTATTCCCTAGAGTCTATCTCTAGAAAATGACATAAAGAGGAATTTTATTAGAATTCTGAAAGTTTATTAAAAACTCTGAATGAATAGAAAAGAAACTTATGAGGTTTTATTGTATTTATATGTTGATTGGCATTTTTCAATCTTTGGTTCTCTACAACAAATAATTTCAAATTCTCTTTATTGTTTACTTATCTTTTGTTGTGCCTTCTGACATAACACAGTCTTCTCAGAGCTAGTCCATTGCTGATCGGAATATCCCAATTTAATTGTTCATAGTGAATGAAGTGCTATTTCAAGGTTGCTTTTCCAACTCCATTCATGCGTTTATTTGACTGGGAAAATCCACATGAAAATGATTTATTACTTTGCCTCCTTCAGAATTTGTTCTCTCTCAAACTGATAGGAAGATTCCACAAAAATAAAAGCAAATTGTTCTTGCTCTAGAGGTAGGGAGTTATGAAGGCATGTTTTATCCTGAAATGGCTCCCTGGAGACCTTGAAGAGCATGTGTGAATACAAACAGCCTGGGCCTCCTGTGGTTGACTACAAAGTGCTGGGTTGCAAAACCATTTCCTGTTTCTTAACATAAAAGGAAATCAAGTAAAGTCAAGCACTATTTAGAAAATCTGTGGATATATCATCCTACAATGACATCTGACCAATTGAATGTTATTAATTCTGTGCCTTTCCTTTGGCCACTTTTTGTGGCTTTCCCTATTTAAAACAAAATATTAAATGGGGTGATGGGCAATTCTAATCACATTATTCTGTTCATTGGACTAAGAGATAACAGTCTCTGGTCAATTTCTGACATGCCATTGAATCTTGTGCTACATTTTTTTTCCTTCTGTAAATTAGAATAATAGTTCTATTCACTATGTGCCTCACTAAGCCATCTTGATAATACATTGTGCTTTTAGGGATATTTAAACTTTAAAAAAGAAGAGAAAATTAACTCCTGTATTAATACCCAAAAAAGGCACTACAGCAAGTAGAACTTGTAATTGTTAGTTATGAGGTGATGGGAGGTGAGCAGATGGATGCTAAAGGAACCCAAAATCTCTCTACGGAGGCAGCTTCTAACTCCAAGTACGTGTGAATTGTCTCAGCACGTTAGGGAGATTGCTGAATTATCCATGTTTTTACCTGCTCTTCCCAACTATCCTTTATCTTTTTGCCCTTTATTATAATCATTTTTGATATGGTTATTTCTATTTCATTTTGCCAATAGTATTAAAAGGACCTGACAGTACGACTGATGTAAAAGTTATAATAGCTGAGGTTAAGAAAAGAATTTTCTCTGAAATAAAGCATTTTTCAAAAAAGCATCCTGAGATGATATCTTCACTACTTCATGGAGTACTTGTTCAGGCAACTCTCATTAATGCTAATGGAAGCTAATCGGTGGGAGAATAAACACCTTATAACACATTGCATTTAAAACTCAGCATGAACTGAAAAACAGCTATTTTACTCAGTTAGCAGGATGGATGCTTTTAGAGTAAAGGGAAAACCTGCTGTTGAGTTCACAATTCCTCTAGGTATAAAGGAAAGAAATTATTTTAAATGTTATTTGTATCTGTAACCCACTACAGAGCTCTAGCTATAATTTGCAGCAACATGTCAGCTAAGTAATAACAGATGAAACCATAATGGTGTTAATCAACACACAAACACTGAGTGTGCAATGACTAAAGCCTTGACAGAAATGTGTTATTATGCTTAGAGAAAATGATTTCTCTTTTCCATCTTTCTGCTTTCTCTTACTTTTTAACTTTTCTACATATTTCACCTATGAGGACAAAAGAAGATGGTGAATTTTTATAAATTGTCATGACTGATCTATAGAGCAGAAAGGGATGTTTTATTAAATCCAATAACAGGATAAAGGTCCCCTCTAAAACGATACGCTTGCTAATTTCCAACATTGCTCAATTATAATGATTTGATTGTGCCTTCTTTTACGAATTTCCACATCTAAAACTGATGTGTAGCTTCCGGTTTCACTTCAAAAGGATCAGCCCTTGTTTGTCTGGCTTCTGACATCTTAATGGATGTGGGGTCAGTTTTCACTCAGATACCAATCTTGTTAAGATTCAATTCCTACAACAGAGTGCTTCTTTTGAATCCAAAGTTTAGTAAAAAGATTACGCCTAAGTGCTACAATCAAACAAAACTGGTCACTGAAACAAAATGTTGCCGCAGGGTCAATGAGCTAGATACCTCTCTTTGATCCATCCTCCAAAAGGTGTCCCTCACTCTTCCTTTTGTATGGTGCTCAGCATCTGCCTTGTCCACCTCTCTGGTCTAGCCCTTTAGTCTAAAGTCCTGATCAGCCATGAATGTGCCACTGTAATCAGTTCCATTTTCCTTTCCCAACTCACTAAAATGCAACTCATTTATCACTTCCCTTCATCGGATTTTGGTAAAATGATTGACTCTGATAACATATTTACTGAAGAAAAGCTATGAGAGTCCCTAGTCTTTCATTTCTTTGTAATTAATTCATTTGACAAATATTTAATGAGCATGTGCTGTTGGGCTACTGTTGCAGAATCTTCCTTTCCTACTGAGAACTTTTGGGAGGCAAGACTTCCCTTGTTTTGTCCAGAAGAAATAAATCTCTTCCAGGATTCTGGGCTGGCCAGGAGGGCAGGCCATTTTTGAGGAGGCAGGGCTTTTAGATTTTCCTAACTCCTCCAATGTAGAAACTGACAATAGCGTTTAAAATAAGGAAGAATACTGCTCACCCCCCTTGTAGTAGAAGGAAAAGAAGGAGATGGTTTCAGCAATGCCTTTAATTACTTCAACTAATCAGAAATAAGATTATCTCCCTGGATTCTTTCTCCTTCATTCAATACTACGATTTCGGTCAGTTACATTCTGAAATACAAAATAAGGCAAACTATGAAGTTCTACAAAAGTGCGAGGGCTTGGCTGTTTCAAACAAGTCGCTAACTTCCTTCTATGGCTCCTGAAGTGGGTCTTGATTACCCACTTGCTCTGTTGGAAATCTTATCAGCCACTTCCTTCAGGCAATTCTCTGGAGCACTCTGTTACTAGCTAGAGAAATATTTTTTCTTTGTAGAACTGGGAAAATTCCTTAAAGGTCATATAGTCAGAAAAACTCCTTCAATATAGAAATGTGGAAACTGAGTCCTCAGGAGTTTAGGTCTTTTGGATACTGTCATAATCATGTGTTTGCAACAGAGTCTGAGATCAGAGCTCTGTCTTTGAAATACTGCCACTTCTCTTCATTCTGGAAAAGGTCCTATCTAGAAATCTCTAAGACACGCGAAGGTGAACAAAGCTGACTGCCTCGCATTCTTAATATATTACTCAAGTCTCTAGTCAGTATTAATGCAACATCAATCATGTGATGACATTCTACAGCACTGACAATCCAAAGAACATCCAGGAAGCACCTGTTAGTTTTTGTTTTTTTTTTTTTTTTTGCACTTAAAATTAAACATAAAACAGTATGATCCTCAGTTGCCTAAAGTTATTTTAAGTAAAGCACTTTTTTTTTTACAATGGGTAAATAATTTATTCACGTCCTCAGGCTGACTGTGAAATCTATATCACCCTTAGATGTACTGGACTCTTTAATAGCAACAATAGAGAAATCAGAGGCAACAGAGAGTTCTAATAGCTTCTATGGGACTTCGGCAAGCATACCCCTGAGTCTCTGCTTGTCATTTTGCCAGAGCCAATAGAAATGAAGATTCTTTTGCAGTAAAGACCAAAAAGAAAATAGAGGCTCAGGGTCAAAATGACCTACAAAAACTGACTCTTACAGAAATGGAAATCAGAGACAGAACTTCACATAACACTAGGGTCGAAAGGAAAAGATTTCAGTCATGGAGCTCTTACTGAAGTACGTGATGTAAGCCCAACGGACTTTGGTCAAATAACTCCAAGGCTGGCTAAACCTGATTCATTCATAATTTGCCCATCTGTCTTTGACTTTTTAATACTCATTTCAATTTAACAGAAGGAAGGCTTAAAAATTAATATAAGTAATTATAGAGCAATCAGGTAGACTTATTTAAATTCCACATATATTTTATACTTTGTTTTGAATTTCAATGTTTTGATCTAAGTGCCAGTGTTTATACTTAAGAACATTGTTTATAAGACAGCTGTTATCATTTCTGATTTTGGTAACAGAATCTAGATCTCATGGGAATAATGAGACAGAGCAGAAAATGGTAAAAAATACAAATATTGTTTTATGTTGACTAATAATCCATAAGATGACAATACAAGCAATTTTTAAAGACATGGTATTTAAGATTGCACTGTAGACAGCATGAACTACATACTATACCATATATTAATGTATAGAATGTATAATTTCTCTTACATGCTCAATATAATTTAAATTTTTCATTGTGTGTTTTGCATTCCTAGCCATGTAGACAATTATCTTTTTGGTACTTGATGAATTATTTATTGTCCAAGACTTTGTCAACCCAACTCTCCAACTCACAGTTTAGATATTGACAGGGTGACTTTATGGGAGGAGGTTTTCAAGGAGGCAGAAGAATTAAAAAAGAAGAAACTGGATGTATAGGCAGAAGAACATGATGGCTTCTAATGTTGCATCTAACACTTAGTCCTGTGATCTTGGGAAAATCACAAAGACCATGAAAGAATGAATGAGTCACTTTGAAAATTGGATATAAAATTATTTCTCTCATATTACTAAGTAGATCCTTTCTCTGAAATTCAAAGAAAGAGGAGTATTAGGTTGATGTCCCTGTTCCAATCATCTCCTCCTTCCCATCCCATAAACAAGGATAGAACTGTGCTAAATAAACACATATTGAGGCCTAAGAATAAATTTGATTTTCAAAAGTAGAGAAGATCATTACTTTCCTGAATTGTGTGTCTCATTGGGAGGCAAAGACAAAAGCCTCCCAATGGTGATCAATGATCATCATATGGTATTTATCTTTTCAAAATATTGGGAAGAAAGTTAATCCCATAAATATATTGTAAATAAGTTATTTTATATTTTAGTTTTGCATGTTTTAATTTCTGGAGCAATCTCTCCTTATAAAGTATGATTTTTTTTTCTTGTTTAAATATATTTCGTGGTTTATGGTGAGCTCAGAGTCAGGAAGCTACCCCTGGATTCAGAAATCAATGACCTTTGAACCTCAATGGCTTGCTGCTCTAAGGAAGATGTATTTCAAATTTGAGTTCTATTTTTTTTGTAACAACAGTTGCTGAAAGAGAGGTTAGAACATGTTCTTCATTTATTTTCAGAATAGCACTTTTTTTGTAACTCCAAGTGTATTTTTAAATTGCTTCAACACCAATAACTTCTATCTTGTTTTCAAAAGTCATGCTTGCTTGACCCTACATCTCATTTCCTAGTGTATCAGCACTACACTGGATGACCTGCTATCTGCAATAAGAGGTGCAAAGAGACTCTACATAATTGTACTGAAATTTGAATCAGATCAATTAGAAAAATTAAAAATGGAAAATGATATTTGCGTTTATAAGACTAATTTATCACAGAAATTGTTTCAATTCTTTCCCTTTAACATCTTTTATTGCTGACTTGGGATATAGTTCATATTAAAGAATAAAGCTTTTCAGAATGACAAAAGACTTTACTCATAAATTTGCATAATGTAACTCTTTCTCCAGATATTTGATCTCCATTTTGTTACTTCTGTAACACTTGTAATGCATACCTTAATGCTTAAATGTGCAAATAACTTTAGATTAGTTGAGGCTATGAAATCTTTTCTATGGAATTTGGTTTAACATCAGTGAGGAAAGACTAGGAAGGCAGATATCTGTCTTGTTTGATTATAGTATCTTATTCTCAGAGCCTGTCTACTGCAGTAGTAGGCACAAAGAAAGGCAGAGATTGATGGGTGGGAAATAGAAATACTTTCTACACACAATGACAGCATGAATCAAGTTATTTTTGCAAGGCACTTGTCCTTTGAAAGACATGTTTTAAAATTGGAAACTGAATATTTAAACTTATGGCAATGTTTGGTTGAACATATGAGAGAAAAAAAGTGTGAAGGAGTTCATAGAAACATGAAAAGATCTCTAAAGTAGTTTTCGGAGCCATGAAGGAACTACTAGTACTAACTGGTCTCAGAAGTTTTGTCTAAGTAGGAGTTATCTCCATTTTTTGATATTTGCACTTATCTCCAAGGTAACTTAAGGGAGTTCTTAGTAGTCTTAGACTCAGACCTCTTATCACCTCATCACTTGACTTCCCAAGAAAACCAGGTGACCTTGAATGCCAGAGCTGTTTAATTAATTATCTTTTTCAATCACCGAGAAGTTTAGAAATGAGCAAAATCATTGAGAATGAGTTTGGGGAAAACATGTAATTATTAATTACCAAGTTCAGAAATGCAGAAGAGCAAAATTTGCCTTGAGAATTTGATCCTGGTTGAATTGATGTTGCAGTTGGGGCCATGATTCATACATTTTTAAGAATCAACCAATTGCAAAGTCAAGGTGAAGAGAACTGCTAATTTTAGATAGATTCTAATCCTTTATGAAAATAATTCCAGACAGAATCTTGTGGTTCCATGGTGATTATCAATTTATGAGTAGTTACAAGTTTTAAAATCTTTCCCTGGATAATTTCCAAATTGGAGAAAACAAATGAATATTTTAGTTATGTTAGTACTTTTTGTAACTCCATTGGAAAAAATCTTAAAGTATAAATCTAACTTAAATGATATCTGTGCTCATAATTATGTAAAAGATAAGACTGTCTCTCTTCTATACTGTAAACTAAGCATGAACCATTCTCAATAATTTCTGTTAATTCTCTCAGCAGTAATTGATCTTATTTCCTATTTCCTATTGCTCCTCAACTATAAAATTATAAAATTTCATATGACATATAACATTATCCCTTCTAAGATGATTATTTTTTATAATATGCTCCTGCCTCAATCAAAACTTCTTCATTTTTTTGTGTGGTTCAGAGAGGAATAAATACTTCCCTGTTAATTCTAATTTTTTTCTTGTCAAAACTCACAATTCAAATTGGTCCTGTAAGGAGACAGTTCACTATTTGCTTTCTCAGGAATCAAGTGGTCATCACCTCCATGTCTACACTCTGTCAATTTTCCAGATTAGTTGGTTAGAGCAATGGTCTATCCCAATTATACACATAATTGTAAAGGTAAAAATTACCTGAAATGTAGCCTCTTATTAGAAATGGATGAGAGTCTGTTGTGTCCAATAATATCTACTATTCAGAAGGCAGATAACTGAAAACAAATCCCCAAGCATCTTTACAGGTTAGACATTTAGATGGGCAATGCACCCTTTGCTTAAACAGAAAGAAAAAAGGAACTGGCTGATCTTGAGAACCAGTGGCAGTTTCAAATAAAGGATACAGGATAACTATCTTTGGTTTCTAAATCTCATAGACTTAGACATAATTTCTACCACAATAAGACAGGGTTACATAGTACAAAAAAACATACATTTTGGATTCTAACCACCTTTTACAAATTCTAATTAAAATAATATTTTAAGTACTTATGCAGTTGAACAAGCTTTTACCTATCAGAACCTCATTTTTTAACTTCATTCTTCTCATCTTTCAGAGAAAAGAATTCTGAAATATTAGAATTTCATCTGCTCTTTCTTCCCCGTCTCTTAAGGGGGAAAGTTGCTAGTACTTGCTAAATTAGAAAAGGACATGGAATAAGAGGACAGCTGACGAAGACAAAAAAAAAAGGGGGGGAGGGTTTCTCAACTGGAAAGAAATGAGAAAACCCAAGAGGTCATGAAACTGGAGTGAGGAGACAGAAGTGGCCAGAGAGGAAGTGAACAGGAAAGAACGAAAACAGAAGGACAGATGTTCGCAGATCAAAGAAAGAGATTGGAAGATTTGGAAGATAACATTGGTTAATTTTTTTTTTTTTTGAGGTTATATTGCTTAGGTTTCTTACAAAGAATTTCTGTGACACGTGCAATGGAAACCACCTACGCTCTCCAAGAAAGCTTTAGTAAATGTCAATAATATTCTTCAATGCTGTATGAGTGCTCTGTGTGTGTGTGTGTGTGTGTGTGTGTGTGTGTGTGTGTGCCTGTGCATGTTTGCATGTATCTTTGTCGGGATGCAAAATTATCAAAACTGACTTTTGTCAAGCAAGAGTAAGTAGGGTCAAATGGCCCAGTTAATAAGGATAATCCTTACCTGCTGAACTGCTATCACAGTTAAAATTATTTATTGCATTGCCTGACCCCATAGCAAGTAAGCAATAAATAGTAGCTATTTGCTGCATCCTATTGCAAGGAGCTGTCACAATAGGCATCATTTCAGTAATAGCTGTGCCTTCTAAGCCATGTGCTCAGGCTTCCAAGTTGCATCAGATGCTACCAATAGAACATTGGAAAATGTAAAAGTGTTTCCACTATTGTTCTGGAATAAAAGTATCCCACTAGCTCCCTGAGGGGTCAGGCACTGACAGGACACATTTTATAATAAAAAGAGAATCATGCTGAAGTGGACTGAAAAGAACATGGATGAATGGTTGGGGCATTTCAATTAGAACAACTTTAGCATTAGGTTGAGCTCAATGTGTGGCTGTGTTAGAATCTGGGAGACTTATCAGGGTAATTTTATTATTTTACTCACAGGTAGTGTCAATACATTAGAAATTCTGTGCTATATGGGTAGGAATAAAATGAATCAATATATTTTAAAACTGATTCAACCTAATAAGATGACATAAAAATTACCCAAGTAAGTAGTTTCAAGTGTTGTGATTGTTTCTCCCAAAGCCAATCATAAAACTGATTTTTAAATCACTTAAAAAGTGTTGACCACTCAGAAATGAAATCAAATTACACAATGTATGGTAAGCACATACTGCAATGAATTTGAATCTAATCCAATATATTGATATTATTGTTTCTTAACTGACACTGACATTGTCTTTGATTTTATTGTCTTTGATTTTATTGCCTTTTAAACTGAATAGCTGAGTCGTGGGGATCTGTAATTTCAGTTTCTATTTCTAGTTCCATTAACTTACCAGCTTGTGTTAAGAAAATATTTCACCCATGTTCCTTATATTGAAGCATTTTAAAATATTTAATAAAATAAGTCAAAGAAATATCACATTAAGCCAATACATGATTGTAAAGTGGTTTATGTGTTTAATAAATATTCATAACATTACATGATATTCAGAATAATACATTATAATGATGTATTCCATCATAAAGAAAGATGCTGAATAGAAGACTCAATATGACATAGGTTATAAAATACTTTCAACTATACTTTCCTGGATGCCTGAGAATTTATTATCAAATATACACATGTATATCCAATTTGATGATTAATGACATAATATGGTCCATTTCTCTTTCCTCCTGACCAGAAGAATTATCACACTGTGCTTATGCAATCCAGAGGCCAATATTTTCCTCCTGCTCTCAGATCATCTGGTACTTCCAGGCATATGGCCAAAGGCAGCTGGAAAGTGACTTGACCATGGACTGTGTTGGTGGCAGCCAGCTGCAAGACCTTATGTGCTTAGAAAATGCAAGCCTCATGCATGAGCTCAGAGAAACTGAGCTTCCTCCTGGAATTTGAACTTGTAATCACTCTGGTCTTTCTATCTTTCATGAGGTCCTTTTGCAGCTACTTTTAGGGTGGGTCTTTGTACAGGTAGATATTAAGACTGATACTAAAGATGTATTCCACAACCCCTGGT
>VSMF01194316.1:0-18192 GCA_008750915.1 Microcebus jonahi | reverse complement strand
TAGCCGGGACTACAGGCATGCGCCACCATGCCCAGCTAATATTTTCTATATATATTAGTTGACCAATTAATTTCTTTTTATTTATAGTAGAGACGGGGTCTCGCTCTTGCTCAGGCTGGTTTCGAACTCCTGACCTTGAGCAATCCGCCCGCCTCGGCCTCCCAGAGTGCTAGCATTACAGGTGTGAGCCACCACCTTCTTCCTTTTTTATTTAAATATTTTTTATTTCCTTTCTTGTCTAATTGTTTTAGCTAGGATTTCCAGTATTATGTTAAATGCAGATGAATAAAGTGTACATACTTGTCTTGTTTCTTATGTTAGAGAAAACAGTTTTGAATTTTTGTTATTTCATTTTATTGAGACAGAGTCTTACTCTGTTGCCCAGGCTAGAGTGCCATGGCATTAGCCTAGCTCACAGCAACCTCAAACTCCTGGGCTAAAGCGATCCTTCTGCCTCAGCCTCCTGAGTAGCTGGGACTACAGGCATGCGCCACCATGCCCGGCTAATTTTTTCTATGTATTTTTAGTTGTCCAGCTAATTTCTTTCTATTTTTAGTAGAGACGGGGTCTCCCTCTTGCTCAGGCTGATCTTGAACTCCTGAGCTCAAGCGATCTTCCCACCTCGACCACCCAAAATGCTAGGATTACAGACCTGAGCCACCAAGCCTGGCCCAATTTTGACTTTTCACCATTGAATATGATGTTGGCTGTGGGCCTGTCCTATATGGCATTTATTATGTTGAGGTACATTCCATATATACCTAATGTGTTTAGAGGGGAATTTTGTTATATGAATAAATATTTATTTGTCTAGCTTTCTTTTCTAGTACAAGCAGTTTATTTAAAAACCTACATAAAGATATTGCTATATTAGGAGCATTTTGTCCCACCAAAATTCATATTTTTTCATCTATTTTATTAGCTTTTTAATTTTTATTTTTTATTTCATAATATTACAGAGGTACAAATGTTTTGGTTACATAGATTGCTTTTATACTGCCTAAGTCAAGGTTATAAGTGTGCCCATTACTCCGATAGTGTACACTGTACCCATTAGGTACGATTTCACACATCTCCTCCCCCTCCCACCTGCTCATTGACTTTTACTTCCATCTGTGCACATGAGTGCTGATCAGTTAGGTCTGATTGACTAGTGAGTACATGTGGTGTTTGTTTTTCCATTCTTGCCATACCTCACTTAGGAGAATAGTCTCCAGTCCCATCCTGATTGTTGCAAAAGTATTAGTGCATTTTTATGGCTGAGTATACTCCAAGCTATACATATACTACATTTTATTAATCCAGTTATGAATTGATGGACACTCGGGTTGATTCCACATCTTTACAATTGTGAATTGTGCTGCAGTAAACATTCTACTGCAAGTTTATTTTGATAAAATAACTTTTTTTCCTCTAGGTAAAACCCAGTAGTGAGACGGCTGGATCAAATGGTAGATCTACTTTTAGTTCCTTGAGAAATCTCCCTGCACTTTTCCATAGAGGTTGTACTAGCTTGTAGTCTCACCAACAACGTAGAAGCATTCCTTTCTCCCTCCATTCATGCCAGCATCTATTGTTTTGGGACTTTCTGATAAAAGCCATTCTCACTGGGGTTAGATGATATCTCATTGTGGTCTTGACTTGCTTTTCCCTGATTATTACCGACATTGAGCATTTTTGCATATGTTTACAGGCCATTCATCTATCTTCTTTTGAAAACCTTCTGTTCATGTCTTTTGTCCTCATTTTAATAGGGTTGTTTGATTTTTTTCTTACAGATTTGCTTGAGTTCTTTGTGTATTTTAGTTATTTCCCCTTTATCAGGATAGAGCATGCAATTATTTCCTCTCATACTGCAGGTTTTCTATTTGCTCTGTTAATTGATTCCTTGGTTGTACAGAAGCTTTTTGATTTAATCAAGTATCATTTATTTATTTTTGTTGTTGCTATGATTGGCGTTGGGATCTTCTTCATAAATTCCTTCCCTAGGCCAATATCTAGAAGAGGTTTTCCAACATTTTCTTCTAGAATTCTTATGGTTTCACATCTTAGATTTAAGTCTGTTAGCCATCTTGAATTCATTTTTGTGAGCGGTGAGAGATGTGGATTTTGTTTAATCTAGATGTGGCTATCCAATTTTCCTGGCACCATTTATTGAATAAAGATTCTCACCCCAGTGTATACTTTTCTCTACTTGGTCAAAGATCAGATGGCAATATGTGGATGGTTTTATATCTGGGTTCTCTGTTTTATTCTGTTGGTCTATGTCTCTGTTTTTGTACCAGTACCGTGCCTTTTGGTTCCAATAGCCCTTTAGTATAGTTTAATGTCCGGTACAGTGATGCCTCCAGATTTGTTCCTTTTTGCTTAAGATTGCTTTAACTATTCAGGCTCTTTTCTGGTTCCAAACAAAGCGTAGAATTATTTTTTCTAGATCTCTGAAAAATGACACTGATATTTTGATGCAGATTCCATTGAATCTGTAAATCACTCTGGGTAGTAGGGACATTTTAACAATGGTGATTCTGATGATTCATGAGCATGATATGTTTCTCCATTTGTTTACATCATCTGCAATTTCCTTCCTCAGTGTTTCATAGTTCTCTTTGTAGAGATCTTTCACCTCCTTAGTTAAATATGTTCCTAGGTATTTTCTTATATTTTCCTTGTAGCTATTTTGAAAAGTATCGAGTCTGATTTGATTCTCAGCTTAACTACTGTTGGTGCATAGGAATGCTACTGATTTGGGAACATTGTTTTGTAACCTGAGACTTTTCTGAATTTATTTATCAATTCCAGGAGTGTCTTGGCAGAATATTTGGGACTATTTAAATAGAAGATCATATCATCAGCAAAGATCAATTGTTTGACCTCATCTTTCCCCATCTGGTTAACCTTAATTTCCTCTCTTCTCTGATTGCTCTGGCTAGAACTCCCAGCAAAATGTCGAATAGAAGTAGTGACAGTGGGAATCCTTGTCTTGTTCCAGTTCAAGGTGGAAATGCTTTCAACTTTTCCCCATTCAGTATGATGTTGGCTGTGGTTTTGTCATATAGAGCTTTGGTAATTTTGATATATGTTCCACCTATGCCTATTATTTTGTGAAGAGTATTTATCATAAAAGTCTGCTGAATTTTGTCAAATGATTTTTCTGAATCTATTGAAATGATCATATGATCTTTGTTTTTGCTTCTGTTTATGGGGTAAATCACATTTATGGATTTGTGCATATTGAACCATCCTTGCATCCCTGGGATGGAACCCACTTGTTCATGGTGGATTATTTTTTGATATTCTGCTGAATTCTGTCTGCTAGAATTTTATTAAGATTTTGCCTCTATATTCATAAGGATATTGGTTAATCATTTTCTTTTTATGTTTTATCCTTTCCTGGCTTTGGTATCAAGTTGATACTGGATTTGCACAATAAGCTGGGTAGGATTCCTTCCTCTTGACGTTGTCATAAAATAATTTCTGAAGTACAGGTACCAATTCTTCTTTGTAGGTCTGATAAAATTTGGCTGTGAAACCATCTGTTCTGGGGCGTCTATTCTTGGAAGATTTTTTGTTGTTGCTTCAATTTTGTTGCTCATTATTGGTCTCTTCAAGAGTTCTAGCTCCTCGTGATTGAGCATTGGGAGCTTGTGTGTTTCCAGGAATTTCTCCTTTTCCTCAATGTTTTTGAGGTTATGTGCATACAGATTTTCAAAGCATTCAGAGATGATATTTTGTATTTCTGTAGTATCAATAGTAATAACTCCTTCCTTCCTGACTGAACTTATTAGGGTCCTTTCATTTCTATCTCTAGTTAATCTAGCTAGAGGTCTGTTAATTTTCTTTATCTTTTCTGAGAACCAATTTTTCATTGCATTAAAATTCTATATTTTTTTATTATTTTCAAATTCATTTAGTTCTCTTCTGACCTTAGTTATTTTTCTTCTCCTGGGTTGAGGGTTGTCTTGCTCTTCCTTTTCTAGTTCCTTGAGATGATTCATAAGATTGTTAGTTTTTTTTTTTTGTTTGTTTGTTTTTTTGAGACAGAGTCTCACTTTGTTGTCCAGGCTAGAGTGAGTGCCGTGGCATCAGCCTAGCTCACAGCAACCTCAAACTCCTGGGCTCAAGCAATCCTCCTGCCTCAGCCTCCCAAGTAGCTGGGACTACAGGCATGTGCCACCATGCCCGGCTAATTTTTATATATATATATCAGTTGGCCAATTAATTTCTTTTTGTTTATAGTAGAGACGGGGTCTCGCTCTTGCTCAGGCTGGTTTTGAACTTCTGACCTTGAGCAATCCGCCCGCCTCGGCCTCCCAGAGAGCTAGGATTACAGGCGTGAGCCACCGCGCCCGGCAGATTGTTAGTTTTTGATCTTTCTGTCTTTTTAATGTAGGCATTTAAGGCCATGAATTTCCCCTTAGGACTGCTTTTGATGAATCCCACAGATATTGTTAACTTGTGTCCCCTTTGTCATTTAGTTCAAGGAATCTTTTGATTTCCACCTTAATTTCCTCCTTGACCAAACAATCATTCAGCAGTAGGCTATTTAGTTTCCATAACTTTTGGTAGAATTGATTGTTTCTGTAGAAGTACATTTCTAATTTTCTTCCTGTATGATCTGAGGAGAGACATGGTATAATTTCTATTTTTTTGAATTTCTTGAGACATGTTCTGTGGCCTAAGATGTGATCAGTCTTAAAGAATGTTCCATGTGCTGATAAGAAGAATGTATATTCGGTAGTTTGGGGGTGGAATGTTCTGTAAGTGTCTGTTAGGCCCATTTGCTCTACAGTTCCATTGAAATCCAATGTTTCTTGATTTCTTTTCTGCTTTCAGGAGCTGTCCAGTTCTGTCAGTGGGACATCGAAGTCTCCAGCAGTTATGATATTGCTGTGTGTCACTTTCTTTAGATCTGGTATGGTTTGCTTATGAATCTAGGTGCAACTGTGTTAGGTGCATAAATGTTTAGGATTGTTATGACTTTTTCATGAATTTCTCTCCTTACAATTATATAATGACCACCTTTGTCTTTCTTTAATATCATGGATTTAAATTCCATATCATCTGAAGTGAGAATGGCTGCACCTGCTTTATTTTCATTTCCATTTGCATAGCATATTTTTTCTATCCCGTCACCTGAGTTTCAATGAGTTCTTGTGGGTTAAATGTGTTTTCTGCAAACAAAGGATACTTGGCTTCTATGTTTTTTATCCATTTAGCAAGCTTATGTGTCTCAAGTGAGGAATTCAAGCCATTCACATGTATTGAAAGAATTGATAAATTAGGTGCATTTCTGTTCATCCTGTTGGTTAGAGTCTTATTGCTTTGTTTTACCTCTTGAGCCATTACTTTATATGGACTCTGGGCTTTAGATTTTGGCTGATTTTCCACTGGTGAGTTTATATTGTGCTTATCCATGTATAATGCAGATCTGAGTACTTCCTGCGGGGCAGGTCTGGTCTTGACAAATGCTCCCAGGGTTTGCTTTTCTTAAAAAGTCCTCATTTCTCCCTCATATAAGAAACTTAGTTTTTCAGGATACAAAATTCTAGGGTCCCCATTATTCTGTTTTAGAAGACTGAGAATGAGGCCACAATACCCTCTGGTTTGTAAGGTCTCAGCTTAGAAGTCTGCAGTTAGCCTGATAGGTTTTCCTTTGTAAGTTACCTGATGTTTTTGCCTTATGGCTCGCAGAATTTCCTCCTTTGTGTTAACTTTTGCAAGTCTGATCACTGTGTGTTGTGGTGATTGCCGGTTTTCAATTAATCTCCCAGCTCACTGAGCTTCTTGTACCTGGATATCTATATGTCTAACAGGGCCAGGGAACATTTCCTCAATTATTCCTTCAAATAGGTTTTCCAACCCTTGTTTGTTTTCTTCTTCACACTCAGGGATGCCTATAATTCCTAAGTTTGGCTGCTTTACATGATTCCCTATTTCTTTTAGGCTTAGTTCATGCCTCTTAATTCTCTATTCTTTATTGTCTACTGACTTAATTCAAACATGTTGTCTTCAAGCTCTGACATTGTTTCATCTGCCTGGTATAGTCTATTCTTAAGACTTTCCACCATGGTTTTTATTTTCTTTTTTTTTTTTTTTTTTTTTTTTTTTTTTTTTTTTTTTTTCTGAGACAGAATCTCTCTTTGTTGCCCAGGCAAGAGTGAGTGCCATGGCATCAGCCCAGCTCACAGCAACCTCAATCTCCTGGGCTCAAGCAATCCTCCTGCCTCAGCCTCCCAAGTAGGTGGGACTACAGACATGCGCCACCATGCCTGGCTCATTTTTTCTATATATATTAGTTGGTCAATTAATTCCTTTCTATTTATAGTAGACACAGGGTCTCGCTCTTGCTCAGGCTGGTTTCGAACTCCTGACCTCGAGCAATCCGCCCGCCTCAGCCTCCCAGAGTGCTAGGATTACAGGCATGAGCCACCGAGCCCAGCTGGTTTTTACTTTCTTAAATGAATTTTTCATTTCCAGAAGTTCTATTTGATTTTTTTCTTATTTTAATTAAAATGCTTTATTAATGAAAAGTAATGTAAACTCATGCTATTTCTGTATTAAGTTATATTGTGTAAACCATAAGTTTATTACTTAAATTCTCCTTGTCAGAAAAGAATTGTATAATTATTCATCTCTAATATACCTGCTCTCTAGTTCTAGGGTTAAATTTTTTTTCATCTTTTTATTTCAACATATCACAGGGGTACAAATGTTTAGGTTATGTATATTGCCCAACCCCACCCAAGTCAATCTTTAAGCATGTCTATCCCCCACATGGTAGTGATTTGATTATTTTAATAATTTAATTTATTTAGTGGATTTTCATTCATTTCCTTAATTCTTTTTTATGATTTGTGTTGTTTTTCCATTTTCTCTTGTATTTTGTTGTGCTTACTTATAATCTATATTTTTAATTCTTTATCTGTCATTTCAGTATTCTAATTTTCATTGGTATCCATTGCTAGAGAGCTGGTGTCCTTTCATTGTCATTCTTCATACTTCCAGTGTTCTTTCACTGATTCCTTCTTATCTGGAGCAGCTGTTGCCTCTTATTTTGGGGATTTCTTTTGTTTAGATAATGGCATGCCCAATTTAATCTCTGAGACAGCAGGTGGTACTTGTGGGTGAGAATCAACCTTGTATGACTAACTCAGTAAATGCTGTAAAGGGTTGTGCAAATTGACCTCCCTGTCAGAAAGGAGCACTTGCCAAAAGGAACAAGCCGCCACATTTTTGGATCCTGTGACTGGCTCTAATCCCTCAGTAGAAGCAGTCAACTGCCAAGGTTGTATGTGGGGTCCTGCAACTTCAGGTGAGTCCTTATTCACTACCACAGCAGAGGCAGGTGGGGAGTGCAGCTGGGAAGAACTGGACTGTGTAAACTTGCCTTTAGGCTCCACAAAAAAGCTGGCAAGATATCTGCTTCAGTAGTGTTCAATGGTCTGCTCCCAGCTTCTGGGCAAAGCTGCCAGGGAGGGGTTCAAGTGGCCATACCCAGGCAGAAAGTCCTCTTGTGGAGTCAGAGGCGCATGAGATTCACAATCTGACAGTCTGTTGCAAGCTTCACTGCTCTCCACCCTCCTCTGTTTCAGTTTCCCCCCAGCATCTGCCAGCAGGCAGGAGCTCAAGCCAGCAGATGTTCCCCAGGACTATAATGCATGTCAAGAGGTTCCCTGCCCTGGATCCCAGCCCGAACTGTAGCATGGCCCTCCTGTGGGGTGCAAGCACACCACAGCTAGGACTCACACTACACTCTCTCCCAAAATCTGCCCATGCAGGCACCCTTGACTCCTGAGATAATTCACAAATCTCCCCTTTCTGCTCCCGAGTAATGCGATGAAGGCCTGGGGGTATGGTAACTAGGTTAAGTGTTTGAGGTGATGTATATCCTAATAATCTTGATTTAGGATATACATTACCTAAATAATCAAATAAATCCATGACCATGCCAGTGAGAAGCACAGTGGTCCTGAGTAGACCACAAGGTTCACAAGCCCCTTAGATGTGACTCTGCCTAGGGGCATGCCCTGCTCTGATGGAGTCTCTGGGCAAGCAACACCAGGGAGGGCCAGCAGGCAGGGAGGTCACAGTCTAAGCATCCATCTGTCTGCTGCAAGACCCCAAGAGGAAAGGTCTGAGCCCTACTCTCTGTGGAATCCTCAGTGTGGTGGCTCAATTCTCTCAACAAGTGTAGGTGGGGGAACAGAAGGGGACAAAAGGAATCTGGATGGAGGAAAGCTAGCACTCTGATCGTGTCTGCCCCTTTCTCCAAAAGGCTGCCTGCCAGGAATGTCGAGGCACTGGAGTCTTGCAGATCACCAGGCTCCACTGGTCCCCTGTGGCTCATGAAGTCTGGGCTTAAACTGGGAAATGTCTGTGTGGGAATGAGCAAGTCAAAACCTGAGGAGTTGAAGTCCCATGGGAAGAAAAAGGCACATGGTGAGTAAAGAAACAATATAATGCCAGCTCAGGTCTGTGGAGACAGGAGGTAACCCCGTGGCTGGTAGCCTGGTGCCCTGTCCACAAGAAGCTCTCATCTCACTGAGGGCAACAGCCTCTAGGCTCCTTTGCACAGAAACTCTCTCCAATAGCTCGAGAACCTACCAACTGTCAGAGATGAGAGGGAGAGAACAACAGACCACTTGACCTACCCTTCTCACTGGACTCCAAGCCTCTCAGGGTTTGATCTCTGTTGACACCTTGCTCTTACCTGTTCTGCTCTGCAACTTCTCAAAATTCATATGTTGAACCTTAACCCGACTGTGGTCTCTTTAGAGTTTTGATCATCAAAAAATGTTATATATGGACAAATGCTTATTCTGCATCTACTGAGATGATCATATGACCTTTGGGTTATATTTCCTTTTTAATGATACATAATAATTTTATAAATTTATGTGGCATATGTGTTATTTTGATACATGCATACAATGTGTAACAATCAAATCAAGACTATTAAGATATACATCCCCTCAAACACTTAATATTTCTTTGTGTTTGGAACATTTCAAATATTGTCTTCTAGCTATTTTGAAATATACAATAAATTATTGTTAACTATAGTGTCACCCTACTGTGTTATCAAACATTAGAACTATGTGGGGCGCGGTGGCTTATGCCTGTAATCCTAGCACTTTGGGAAGCTGAGGCAGAAGGATTGCTTGAGCTCAGGAGTTCAAGACCAGCCTGAGCAGGAGCAAGACCCCATCTCTACTATAAATAGAAAGAAATTAGCCAAACAACTAAAATTAGAAAAAATTAGCCCGGTGCAGTGGCACATGCCTGTATTCGCAGCTACTGGGCAGGCTGAGGCAGCAGGATTGCTTGAGCCCTGGAGTTTGAGGTTGCTGTGAGCTAGGCTGATGCCACAGCACTCTAGCACAGGCAACAAAGTGAGACTATTTCAATAAAAAAAAAAAAAACTCATTCCTTCTATCTAAGCTTATGTTTGTACTGTTAACCAACCTCTCCTGATGTCCTTCTACCCAGCCTCTGGTAACCATCACTCTACTCTCTATCTCCATGAGGTCAACCGTACCTTTGTTGCTCCCACATACGAGTGACTACACTTGGTAATTGTCTTTCTGTACCTCATATATTTGACATCACGTAACACTCCAGTTCCAGTCATGTTGCTGCAAATGACAGTATTTCATTCTTTTGATCACTGAATAGTATTCCATCATATATATACTACATTTTCTTAATCCATTCATCTGTTGATGAACACTTAGGTAGATTCCATATCTTCCCTACTTAAAGGAAGCTGCTTCCATAAACATTGGAGCACAAACATCTCTTTGACTGATTTGCTTTCATTGGATAAATACCCAGTAGTGGGTAGCTGGGTCATGTGATAATTCTATTCTTAGTTTAATAGGAAATCTCCATACTGTTCTCCAAATTGGCTGTACTCGTTTACATTCCCACAACAACATATAACAGTTCCCTTTTCTCCCCATCTTCTTCAGCATTTGTTATTTTTGTCTTTCTGATAATAGCAATTCTAACTGGTGTGGGATGATATCTCATTGTGGTTTTGATTTGCATTTCCCAAATCACTAGTGATGTTCAGCATTTTTTGATATATTTATTGGCCATTTTATGGGCTATTTATATGTCTTCTTTTGAGAAATGTCTATTTAGCTCTCCTGCAGCCTCCTAGGTAGATGTGAGAGGATGTCAGTGGATTCCAAATGCGGGGATAAAGTGGCTTTTGGGCCCTAGAGTAGGATGTAGTCTGCTGAGGATTCAGCTCTCAAAATTGCAATGTGATGCCGCTGCTTGGGTCTCAGGGGTTTGTGTGGGACCCAGTGCAAACTCCCTCTCTGGAACATGCCATCACACAGAGTCCACACAGCTCCCTGTACTAGTCTCAGGATTCACACGGACCCAGGAGTTTTCCCATAGCTAAGATTGCAGGGGTTCACTGTGCAAATGTGGACCACTGGGGATCTCTCACTTACCTTTCTGTGAAATGGGGAGTTCCTCTATGCTCCAAGCTGCCTGGCTGCTCCATGCCCTATTTTTCCAGGCCTCTGAGGAAGTGATTTTGTGTCACTGCCCTGCTGAATGTCACTCTTCCCTCTTAACACACTCCGTTCAACATGTGGTTATCTACTCACTGTTTTGGTCCTTCTTTGTGGAGGAGGGGAGTGTGGGTGCCTTTCTCAGCCACCTTAATGACCAGTATGGATCATATAATTGATTTTTATCCTTCACTGTATGAATGTGTTATATCACATTTATTCATTTCCATATGTTGAATCATCCTTCTAGCTGAGGAATAAATTATACCTGATCTGGGGGAAGGTTTCCTTTAATGTGCTATTGAATTCAGTATGCTAGTATTGGGTTATTAAGTATGAAACGTTTCATTTCCTTAAGTACTAAGTTTGAAAGTTGATATCTCTGGCATTTCACTTTGACAATACTTCTTTTATTTTTACCATAAGTGTACATACTCATTTTTCAAACACATGGTCTAGCTGGTTATTATCTTTCAAATTTTTAAAGCAATTTTTTGAAACCACAAAAAAGTCAAAAATTTGTGTTATTTTCAAATATAAGTTCCATCATGGAACCAATGCAGCACAGACAGCTTGAAATACAAACGAAGTATTTGGAAGGAATGTGGCTAATGAAAGCACAGACTGGTAAGGCTTCAGATAATGCAAATTCCTCTTTCTAATCCACAGGAAGATAACCTGGGGTCCACAGGCTGATGCTGAGGCTTAGGTCTAGCTTAGCACAGGTGAAAGGGAAGGCGGCTTCGGTTGACCTGTATAATGTGCCCTAGACACTAACCCAATGCACACACATACACAAAGACACAACCAATGCTCAACACACACAAGGGAGGTCTAAGTGAGATCTGCAGAGGAAGCCTCAGGGCATTCCCTGTGGAGGCTTCCACCCTTGCTGCTGCCTTCTTTGACCCTCTGTCAACACCCAGTACCCAGGTCCTAACTCCTTCCCCTGCGGCACAGTCAAGAAACACATCTACACAGCTCCCACACCTGGCCTTGTGTTCTCAGAATTACACACACTAGCCACACAGCACAAGTGGTGGGCATTCGCTACCTGCACAATCAGACAGGGAGCCCTTGGGAAGGTTTTGCAGAAGAGTCAGAATTATTGTGAATGACAAAGAAAGGACCCTCACCTAGCAGGGATGAGAATGCTGAGTATCAGCACAGCTTGGGGAGGTGTCACAGAACGTAACCAGGCCATGAGTTCCCATACAGATTATGGTCACAAAGTCAGGCTAACATAGACCAGAGGCAGCTGGAGCTGAGCTGCAGCTGGCAGAGGCAGGTGTCTTCAGGCTTCAGGCTCAGAGCACACGTGTCCCAGTGGTGCTGATTCCCCTGCTTCCTCCCATTAAATGATATTCATGGCCCGGCCTGAGTTACGGACCTCACTGTAGACAGTAGTCACAGGAACCTTTTCTTTCCCATGTACTTCACAAATGTCCTAGAATGCAAGACAGAGGGGTCCTGGAGCAGCTGAAGGAAAAAGTGGCCTGAGAGGGACCTGCAGAGACAGTGCCCACTGACATGCTCTGTTTATTAAATTCCCCAAAGTGCAAAGCATTGCATTAACACCAGTTACAAATCTTGGTTAGTAAATGGTGTTGATTGTCCAGAAACACATGAACAGGCAGCAGGGCCAGAAGGGGCAGATGCCTGAGTTTAGAAGCCCAGGGCTGGGCAGTGAGGGACCTGGGAGTGCCCTGATGGGCAGTGGCCCCAGCTCTCACCTTGTTCTTACCCACCTGAGACTCCTGCTGCATCAGCTCTCCATAGTGGATGCCAACATCCTCAACTCTGTGGTCCTCCTGCAATTGGCAACCTGAGCCACACACAGACAATCCTTACATCTGTGCCTTGGAGACCTGTATTCCTCCCACTGCCATGAGCACCAAAGCCATGGCCACATACACTATCCCATCTGCAGGAGATTCCCTGGCAGCCACAGTCAGGAGAAAGGGGACCAAGTTCTAGTGGAGGAGGGGACGCATCTGGGTCTGGAAGGAGAAGTGTAACCTGCCTCTTCCTGGTTCCATCTTCTTCTTCTGCTTCCCACGTGTCTTCCAAAGGTATGATATAGCTCCCAGGATCAACATCAAAACCACAATAGCCACTACGATGAATGGTAGCAGTCTAGCCACGTCCTGTCCAGATGAATCTGTTTCCCTCACACTTAAAATGAACAAAATTAGGGCAGGAGAGAACTTGAGATACCCATTTCCAAGGGGTACAGAGGGAGGAAATGTGTGTAGGGTCACAAAGGGGTCTGGTGCAGAGGCTGAAGAGGGAGGACCATGGCAGGTCCATTCATTCAACCAGACACTGAGCTGCTGCTTGTGCCAGGGATACTGAGATCAACAAGAGGATGTCCATTCCCATATGTGCTCATCACCCAGGAGGGAAGACTGAGAAAATATCAACTGCCACACAGAGGAACCCTGCTGGAAGAGAGGTTTACATCTTGTGCTAGGATTTCAGGCAGGCCTCCCAGAGGAGGTGTGGGTAGACTGAGTCTTGAGGGAGGAGTAGGAGTTTCCAGATATTCAGAGGAGGTCACTACAGGAATGAGGAGCACCATGTTCAGGGAATGGCTGTGTCAAACGCCAGCCCTGGGAGTCGCCAGCACCCCCACTGTGGCAGGGCAGGGGCAGGCAGGGAGGAGTGTCAGAGGGAGGTAGAAGTCTGTCCCCAGAGGGCCTTGTGGCCATACTAAGTGTTAGCTGAGACTCAGGAAGGGGTCAGGAGAGAAGGTCTCAGGCAGTTTAAGTGGCACTGACACACCAGACCCTCCAGCAGCTCCTGGAGGAAGAGAAGACAGGGCTGCACACAGGGTCCCGATCATTCATTCATTCCAGGGCACAGGTTGTGAGCAAGCATTGCCAGAAGCTGACTTGGCACGGTGATGCAAAGGATTACAAGTTGTGGCCCTGCCCTCAGGGTTGTCCAGTTTACAGAGCAGACAAAGACACAAATCCATCATCACTGCTCTATATTGGGAGGCCACAGACAGCTCCCTAAGGAGGTGGTGCCTGACGGCAGGACAAACTACATCACTTGCAGGCCCTGTGCAAAATGAAAACAGGGAGCCCTTGTTCAAACTGGTTAACAGAATTTTAAACCAAGACCCTAAGTGTGAGGCCCTGTGCCACTACCCAGTCTTCACCCCACGAAGCCTGCCTGCCTCAGGGGAATCCTTCAGTAGCAGTAAGACAGGAAGGGAAGCACATGGGACTCGGAAGCCTCACGGGAGAGGACACAGCATGTCCAGAAGCTGAGAATCTTACACTGGCAGGACACATTCAGGGAACTACAGCCAGCGCTTTGGTGTGAAGCAGGTATGTGAGACCAGCAATGTGGATGGAGGAATATCTAAGGTCCAAATCCTACTGGGGGGGCTGACATCAGGTTCCCATATATGACACAGACAGTGACACAATCCCATCTGCTTTTGCAAAAGCTCGCTCTGGATGCCCAGTGGAGGAAAGACGGGGTGGGAGAGCCATGGGAAGGCTGCAGCCTGGACCAGCAGGGACATGGGGGTGGTTGGCAGAGGAGGGCATGGATGGGAGAGATCCTCAAAGGCAGAAGTGAGGTTACTGGGACTCCCAGGCTTCTGGGTAGGTGACTAGGTGGACAATGATGCGAATACGCATGGCAGGGAGAAAAGCCTAGACCCACAGGCCCCCATGCTGCCTGAACTCCAGGTCCCCCTTCCCACTCACCTTGGTCACAGATGTCCCCAACATCTCTGGTGACACTTTTCTGGTCTGTGGGATTGCTGACTACACAGGTGAAGCTGGCATTGGGCTGACTCAGGGGTAGGCTTGCAGCCAGGTTCCAGGAGTCAAGGGCTGGTCCTGGTGTCCCTCTCTGCCCCGGCTCCAGGGGGAGGCCCCTGCTCTCCCAGGTCACGTTCAGGTCCCTTGGGGCCCCTGGGGCCCTGCACTCCAGGGTGACGTTGCACCAGCCTGCTGCGATGGATGGTGACTGAGCCAGGATGTGAGGATGGGGCACGGGATCTGGGGCAGGCGGGGACAAAAGAAAAGAGCTTCGTTTGTAGACAACATTACACGCCGTACATTGTAATCATTTACTCACAGAAGCCATGTAGGTGCAGTACCCTGTAGGTGTATAGCCTGCTCACCTCGTAGGAAAATGGCTGTGTTTTACAGATAAAACATAGTTTGCCTAAAGCTAAGCACTGAGCAGATGACAATAAGAAAAGGAACCCCTGAGTCAGCTCTGTGAGGTTTCAATAGATTGAACAAGTCTGAAAATCTCCCAAAGGAAACAAAGGCTGGACTCCACCTACTCAAGGCCCATTGTTTTGAATAAATTGGGGTCTTTCCTGGAAGGCCAGGAAGTATGGGGCGGAAAGGCTTGTCCTGGCCCAGGGTCCTTCCCCTGCATCTCCAGCTGAGATGACGCCTGGGACTGCACAGCCCTGTGGGGCAGGACTTCAGGCCAGCTCTGGGAGGCCAGAGACAGCCCCATGCTCCCAAAAGTAGACACATTTCTGGGAGATGCAGTGGCAGCGACAAGAAATGACATATTCGAGTGTGTTTAGAACACGCCACCGAACATGAGGTATGGACAGGAATAGAAGAGTCAGGGTGTAAGTCACTCTTAGAAAGCACATGGGACCTAACGCTGCAAACTCGCTCTCTCCATAGCAGGATACTTCCCTATGCAGAGAGGAACTTTAGTGAAAGAAAGACTTGGGTAAACAGCTGTCCTGAACAGTGTTGTGTGAATATTCTCCTAATCCTGTCAAGGCTTTGAGAGCTGGGTGTGCAGATTGCTGAGTGAGTGTGGCACTGGGGCTGAGAGGGGAGGGGACAGGGACGACTCGATTTGTGTGGACTTCCAATTATGGGAGACAGAGTAGTGGCCCCAAAGATTTCCACATTGTAGTCCTGGCAAACTGGTAATAGGTTACTTTACGTGGCAGGGTTGGTAATCGCCTAACATGAAATGGGGAGATTATTCTGGATTATCTGGATGAGCCCAATGTAATCACAAGGGCCCTTAGAAGTGACAGAAGGAGGGAGAGGAGGTCAGAGGGGTCAAAAGGATTCCACCCACCATTAATGGCTTTGAAGATGGAGGAAGGTGGCCATAGCCTAGGGAGCTGAACAGCCACTAGCCAGTGACAAAGGCAAGAACATGGATTCTCCCCTGGAGCCTCCAGAGAGGGCACAGCCTGCCAGCACCTTGATTTAGCCCAGTGCAACCTGTGCCAGACTTCACACCTACAGATGCTGACATAGTACATTTTTGTTGTTTAAAGCTGCCAATTCATGGTAATTTGTTCCAAAAACAATGAGAAACTTTTACACAAATTAATTAACATTAGTCCTAGAAAGGATTATTAGTGTTATTGGAACAATTGCTATTTCACCCAATTTCCATTTCCTTAACCAAAACACTAAGGTGATTTTCTCCCTGGTATCGACCTCAGCTCTGGTCTCCATCTCTGGTGTCCTCACTTGCCCTACTGTAGGGGAGGCGGTAGAGTCTGAAGGTTGTGTCTGAATTGAATCCTGCAACATGGGGCCAATGTGACAAAGGAGGAGGTAAGCCATGGGCTGGAGGGAGGGGTGTCACTCACCATAGACAGTAAGGTGGAAAAACTGCAAAACTTCTCTTCCTTCCATTAACCTGGCTTGAGCTCGGTAATGCCCACTGTCTCAAGGCTCAGGTTCTCAATCTTCAGGGAGGCCAAGTTGGGCACCTGGACCCTCTGCTTGAGTTTGTCCTGGAGGCTGAACCAGGTTGGAGAATGGACACCTCTCTGGATATGAAACATGACTCTGTAGTCTGACTCCGGGGTAAAGCTCCAGCAGAGCTCCTCCAGCTCAGCTTCCAGAGCTGCTCCTGCCTTCTGGGTGACACCAAACAAGACAGAACCTCCTCGGATCCCCTTCAGAGGAACGTGGGCTCCGGAGTCCTTAACCGCAGAGCCTTGTGCCCCAGGGCTCTCAGCGACAGCACGGCAGACACCTGGGCATCGGAAACAGAAACGGGAGTGTTTTCCCATCAAGAACAAATAAGAGAACCACGGAAGTTTTCTTCCTAATTAAATACATCTACAATTCTTCTTTCTAGAAAGGCAGCCAAGTACAATGGATTGGAAGTAATTCTGGGATCAAGTCTGGTTCTAGTGGAGTATTATCTTGAACAGGCTAAACTGCCTGTCAGTTTCCTTACTGTGTGGGGCGCGGTGGCAGCGCCATTACAAGATGGCGCGGGTTTTCGGCTGTACCTAAAGCAGTAAACAAGTTCAGCGCATGCGCATTTGTCTGAAATTGCATAACAGTCCCGTGACCCAAGTATGTAAATGAAGGATCCTGCTGTGGACCTATGTTCTGAGGGCTTGTCAGCTAGTGACCTATCCTAGCATAGGGGTGTGCTTCTGGGGCTATATAGCAGCCTGCGTGCTGCTGGACTGGGTCTTCCGCATCATGTAAGCTTAAAGGGAACCCCAATAAAGCACAGTCAGAAGAACTCCTGTTGCCGCGTCTTCCTTGCTGGCGAGGCGGGCGCAACAAGTGGTGCCGAAACCCGGGAACCTGAAACAGCTTCGACGCACCTGCGGAGACAACCTCGATTGAGGTGAGTTCAGAACTGACGTGTGGGACGGCCAATTTCCCCTGCTTCCAATATGGGTAATATTCCGCTACACCGCTTTCTGTGGCCAATAAAGAACCTTTTATGAAAATTCAGGCCCACGCGTAGCGGCTAGCCAAAGAGCATTAACTGATTTGCAAGACGCAAGTTCAGAGAGAAGCAGTAGGAGAGATACCGCGGGAACAAAAGAAGGTGATCAAAACAGTAGAGCTCAAAAAAGGATTATGCAGGGAGGGAAGGCGCAGCCCGACCTGTCTGAATGTGACCCCTTACCAGATTTTGACAATCTTCATTTGTCTGACACTGCTGACTCTGAGTCAGAGTGCGGAGAGGGTCCCGAGTCGGATGAGGAACTAGACAAGAAGGAAGAACTAGGGTCTCGGGAAGTAGGTAGTAGTGGGCGTTACCGGCCGCCTCCGTACGCCCCGCCCTATGAGGAACTAGGCGCTCGCCCCAGGCGGGCACTGTAGGGGGATTCGTTCATCCTCCCCGAGGATCGGAGAAAGTTGTTCCTCTCTTTCCCTGTTTTTGAAAATAATAACCAGAGGGGTTGGGAACCTGTAAACGCCAAACAGCTAAAAGACTTGGCGGAGGCTGTCCGTAACTGGGGACACGGTGCCGCCTATACCTTGGCTTTGGTGGAGAGACTGGGCAATACAGCAATGATGCCTAGAGACTGGTCTCAGACTACCCGAGCAGTGCTGACCACAGGGCAGTACCTAGATTGGAAGGCCATAAATCAAGAAGAATGCATAGAGCAAGCCCGGAGAAATGCCCAGCGAGGGCAACAAGCATGGAATTTTGACATGCTTACAGGACAGGGGCAGTGGGTCAATAATCAGACTGCCTACCCAGAAGAGGTATATGCTCAGATCAACTCCATAGCCATTAAGGCATGGAAGAGCTTACCTAATCGTGGGGAGGTCCGAGGAAACCTGACAAAGATCATTCAGGCCCCTGCTGAGCCATTTTCGGACTTTGTAGCTAGACTGGTGGAGGCAGCAGGAAAGATATTTGGGGATTTGGAAAC